>VYZQ01000104.1:0-10531 GCA_013400655.1 Mystacornis crossleyi
AATGATAATTTAAATCTAGTATACGATATCAGATCTGAGGAAACTTGAAGAGGTGACCCCCGTGGGGGGGATGAGCATGAGTGGATGCGTGGGGCACGGGGTTTCTCTGTCCCTGTTCCCTGGTCATGTGTACCCCAAATCCCGTCCCCCATTGGTCAGTTTGAATGTAGCCCACGGGAATCCTGTACTTAAGGGAGTGTTCACGGGACCCCGGGGGGGTTGTTCCAGACCTGTTCTGGGGGCAGTCGCTGTCGGAGTCCCTGCCGGACTCCGGCCATGTGCGGCCAGGGGGAATAAAATCTGAAAACATCTATCAAATATCGTCTCCTTGATTCTTCCACGGGCCAAGGCTGTCTCCCAGGGAAAGGTTGCAGCCACCCCACTGCAACAGAAACTGATCTCTTTTTTTAACCAAAGCATAGTCAAGTTGATTTGCAGTAAATAGGAATTATGCTCCATAGTACAATTTGCTCCCACAGATAATGGCCAATGCTTGAAGGACAAACAAACAATTCTGTAGCTCAGCTGATGTCTGATAACTTTGTGAACCAGATTAGCTGGAGAATTAGGTATCAAAGTAATCAAATTCTAAACCAAATCATAACAAAGAAAGATAAAAAGGTATCCAGTGTACCCAAATCTGTTCTAATAAGCATTTACAGTTAATCCAGTGGAATGTTGGTATGGCTGCTAATGTAATTTAATTTTTATGCAATAAAACCCCAATTTAAGAACTATTCAAGAGTCTCTACAGAAAGTTTTGATTAAAATAATGTATAGAAAGCTACATTAGCATAAGCAAACCTCAGAGCAGCTCTGTCATACTTCAGATGCAGAGTATTGAGCTGAAAAACTTTAATTCCAAATTAACTTGCACAGAAATTGACACTGAAATAATAAAAGGCATTAATTATGAGTGATTAAATTATTTTTGTGCAATTCTGTTTATAAATTCAGTCTTAATCTCTCCTAAGAATATTAAGACAGAACTGTAGAATGGGCTTTCCTGAACTGCAGCAAGAATTGGAAAAAATGAAAACTTTTCCTCCTAAAATGAATATGTATTTTGAAACCAAATTATTTTTATAGCAAACTTGCCCAGCTTCCCTGTGCGGGGCTGGGAGTTGGAGTCTGATGATCCCTGTGGGTCCTTTCCAACTCAAAATATTCTATGATTCACGATTCTAAAACGACGAAGCCTGACAGTCCTGACGAGGGATAGGTCATGTGAGACAGCACACATGCTAAACCTCAGACAAAAGTCATTAAATGGTCTAGCACAGAGAAACGTCCACAACCACCTTAAACAGTGCTCCCCATTTCCATGGAAGGCAATTTCTGCATGGCAGTGCAAGAATCAAGTGGCTTAATTGCTCATTTTTCTGTAAGCCTCTGGGATAGAGAATGTTAGTTTATTCAACGCATAAATACTCAAGAGTAATTTCCCCCATATTTATTTTCCTCTGGTGCATCAATCATACTCATTTGACAGGGTTCTGGAAAGCATAATTTTTTGGACTGACCATGAAAAATGAAATATGCCAACCTTTTCAGAAGGTGATGGGAAAAAAAAAATCCCTACGCAACTAAATGCAAGCACCATGTTATATGTATTTCCATATGCATATTTCTCTAAAGATGCAGAACCCAGTAATTCCCTTTTATTCTCCTTCAGCCTTTTCAGCTCCCAGAAAAATGGAGATGGAATAAAACAGAATCTTAGACTCCAGACCACTGTTAACATGTCCAGCATTATATAGCAAAGATAAATTATATAGCAAGGATAAATAAAAAAAAGATAAATCTTTTCTGTGGCCAAAATCAATCAAGATAACCTAGTCCAAAACAAAAGAAGAAATTTTTCCCCTTAAAGCGATAGTAAGAAAGGAAGGGATGAAATAAAGTGACAAAATAAATCTGGATCTTTTTCTATGGAGTCTGAATTTTTCTGCAATTAAAAAATACTCCTATTGTCAATCAGGTCTTTGTGTTCAGCCTTCACAGTCAAATTTCCAGTGATGTTTTCCAAAGTGAGGTGAATGCTATGGGTGTGCGTTGCCTTGCTTAGGAAACATACCAAGGAAAGGAGGAATGGGAATGAAGGAGTGCGTTGGAGGGTAAAAAACAAACAAACAAAAAATAGCCTTCTGAATCCTTGAATGTCTTTAATAACATATGACACTATGTACATGACTTGTACATCTGTAGAAATAAAGAGGTTCTTTTACTACACTTGTCTGTTACTGTGTCTATAAATTTGATCATCTAGAACAGATATTGGGATGAAAAGAGGTGCAAATATAAGGGTGTAAGTGACTAAATCCTCGCTATTTAAGGACTTTTCAGGTTGATAAATCTGGAATAGTGACAGGAGGGTGTGTAGCTGCCTTCTTGAATAAATCACCTTAATTCAAAGAAAAAAAACAAAACCAAAACCTTATTTTAAATAATCCTCTTCATTTGGGGTTGGATTTTTTAAAATGTTTGTATTCTCATGAAATAGACCAAGTGACTTCTGTTTCCTTGAAGCACCACAGAGAGCCAGTAAAGGTCTGGTAGGTTGAGTAGCTAATTACTAAATACTAATTTCTGAGGAATGCATTTTGTTACTCCTGGAAACATCCAAGTCACTGCTGGATGACTGGTATCCACTCTGCCCAAAAGTATCAGTATACATTAACAAACCCAAACTTTGTCTTCCCAGGTGAGATTCCCAATCTCAACAAAACTTAACATCCAATAGAACCATTCAGACTGTAAAAAAATGGGAGTTGTAATTTTGTGATTTATAATTTCTATAAAAATCTGGCTATATTAAAGCCACCATGTGTAAAACTTTTAAGTTTGAGCTATCCACTTCCTGTTTTTAACACTGGTAGAACGACGTCCATCCAGAAGGGGATTCACCAGCTTATTTTACAGTCTTATCCAAGGCTGTGATGACCTTTGAGATGAACCTGAGATGAACCATTCCCTGAAATGCCCATGCACATTTCTACACAGCATCCCAGCTTCTGAAGCCAAGTGACTCTGTGAAAAAAGTCTCAGTTCAGGTTTTCATTAAAGTTCTTATCCCCTGATAATTAAAAAAAAAAAAAAAAAGATAAAAAACAAAACCAGTAATGGCTTAGGAATTATTTAAGATATTTTAAAATTTTTTTGGTATTTTGGGCAAAATTGATAGATTTTCAGTTCATTTCACCATCAGATTGACTAGAAAGAAGCTGACTGCTGAGCGCTTTATTTTAGCTCTACTATGCCAGCCCTGTTGGGGCTTCACTGCATGTGGGATGGTGAGGTCTCCTTCAAATCAGGAATAATATTTCTCAGGAAATTTTATTTTATTTTTTCAATTTAACAGCTATCTATTTCTTAAAGTTATATGAATTTTGCATGCACTAGGGAAAGAATCTTATTGCTTGCCATTAAAGTTCAGTTAGTTATTGGTAAAAAAAGAATACTTGGCTTATTTTTGAAAGGTCAAACATCTAGGTGTTAATAAAAATCCTCATTGATGATCATGAGAAATTATAGTGTTTCTAATATTTTGTATCAAGTCTAAAATCATGCCATTTTATTAAGAAGGGAAAAAGCACTTTAGGACTGTTAGAAATGAAGGCACCCAAGTTAACAAGTGTTATAAATGTTAAACAGTATTTGGAAGACTTGATGAATAGCAACGAGTCAGGAATTTTGAAATGCCATCTTTACAGTCCATTTTAAAGTATTTCTAAATTTGAGTAGTTGTCTTCTTTGACAGAGATAAACAGGTGTTTATGTGTATGTTATCTTTATTGTATGTTGAGGACTGATCACTCACAGATCTTGACCTTCATACAAAAAAGCATATAAATAACTATGTGAACAATTTGATTGGAGAACAGCATTTGGCAGAGCTGAAATCAGTAACTAAGATAACCAGTTTATGTATAAGAGAATACTAATCGTGAGAAAGTTAAGATTTTCAAGCAAGAGACTCATAAATGTTGGCTATTATTTTTTAATTGAACTTATACATGGTTGATCCAAAGTAAATTACTTCTAAAACCTTTTTTCAAAGCTTTTTGTTTTTATTTCTTTTCGTATATTAGGTCTAAATACATGCAACTTCCAAAGGATCACATTTGTAATGTTTACCACTATTTGCCTAACATATTTAGGAAGTTTTCTTTTCCTAAACTTAGATGTCTTCAATTTGAAGATTTAATGCTTCTAGAGAAGTTGATAAAATTTGTAATGTAATGGGTAATGAACCTTCTGTTCATATTGTAGCACTTAAGTGTTTTGAAATCTCCTGGCATATGTTGTTCCTACTTTCAAACTTTTTATCTGATAAGGACTAAGGAATCCTTTGGACCTACAGTAAAACCATATATTTCTTCCAGACTAACTAAATTGAAATCTATACTCTGTGGAGAAGCTTATTGCCAGAAAACTGGACAAATTTAGTGTTGGCAAGACGTAGGTTTTATCTTTTCCATTTGAATATCTTCTAGTTTCCTACAGGCTGAGGATCTGCAGCACATCAGTTATGCAATTAGCCAAGGCTTTGAGCTGTAAACCAAAAGCATATGTAGCATGCCCAGGTCCTCGGCAATGACAGAGGTCACCAGCAGTGAGCCAGGCATGTCCCCTGCCAGGAAAGCCATGATACTGCACCTGCATAGAGCAGCCTTTGAAGCAAGGGTTAATTGAGAGGTTAGCGTGGTGATGCACTAAGTAGCTGAAGATGATATTGCAGCAAGAACAGTTACATGTGCAACTTATTTGGTGTAAGCCTCAACAAAGAAAACCTTTAATAAAAAAGCAGAGAGCGTGTCATTACATGTGCAGTAGGAACTCTTTTAATTATGCCACAGTAAAATACTTCCTCTCAGCTATAAGCTGTATGCAGTAGACCCACAGTCAACAGATTTCTCGCCAAGTGAATTAAAACCAGATTAGGAAATGCTACCATCGCTTATTCTCCGTGTTCTGGAAGACATAATAAGGGTTAATTTGATCTGCTTGTTCATCAAGTGCTACTGGAATATGTGTGCATGTGTGTGTGAGAGAGAGAGGGAGGCGAAAAAAATTAGGACAAATTTCATGCAGAGCCCCTGATTTGGCAGTGTGTGTCTATTGCCTGAACATACAAGAGTTACTGAAGATTAGGAGGCTTTGCATTTGAGACTGGAACACTGATGTCAGATTTCAACAGATTTCCAGGTGCTTACAGATGTCCAGAAGTGTTTCTAGAATTTCTTAAGCAGGATAAAACTACTTTGACTTTGGGAATGTGGCCCTTGGAGTTTATCTGCAAGTTTTGGTGCTTAAATACTTTAGGAATCTCACGCGTGTTTAAGCAGCTTTACGAGCTGAGATGCAGGTGGCTGCCTTTCAGAGATCACCTTAGCCCGTCCCACTTCTCTGTCCTGTTCTGCCCATACACTTCAGCTTCCAGCTTTCTCAGAGCTTGCAATCCTCATCCAGTGCCTTTTTTCAATTCAGTGGGGGCCCATCTCTCTTTTCAGTTCTATCACATGGTTTTAAAATCACCTCCTCCATTCTGTATTGCCTTAAAATACAGGATGTTGAGTTCATAAAGGTGATGTAGTTAAGACTAGAACCTGAAAGAAGAGAAATAACCTTATAGGAAAAACATCCACACTTCCTCCAGGGTGACTTCTTTACTAAAGTTATTCAAATTTCCTAAACAGTAAGATAATTATTTTCAAATGTTGCTCCACAGAATTTCAGGTTCCATGGAATTTTTCTGCAAGGGAGTATGTAAAGAATAGTCATTTTTGATGATTGTTAAACCATACTCTTCAGTAACATTGGAAACAACTCTCACTAGGCTTAAATTTACTATCCATGCCTTTACTAGAAAATATTTATGGTGTCTACAGATAAACAGAAAAGCATGAAAATCATTACAACAAGGTATGTATTTTTCAGAAGTGATTATGATCAATGAGTTTGGTGTGTCCCACGGTAACTTCATCTTAAATTACAAGCCTACTGACTCAAGGTCAAGGCCCTGTGCAGAAAGGTTCCACAACAAATGCACAGAAAATGTGGTTCCCAGAAGCAATGGTTTGCTGCTCATGCACCACATAACTGCAGTGTGAGTTTGCAAAGCAATACATGTGCTCTGCATCTCACATGCAGTCAAAAAAGGCTGCATCATTCAGCAGAGCCCTCTTAGTTTGTTTTGTTAAAGCTTAGTTGGGAATACCCTTGACGGTGTGTCCTCATGAGCTGTTTGCAGAGCATTCCAAATAGGCTCTGGTTGATTTTGCAGACTTTTAAAGTAAAATATGAAAAAAAAAAAATGAGAGAAGACTCTATATCTTTCCTATGGTGTACTGTATCCCAGGGAATTTCATTTAAGACTGCAAAAAATTTCACCAACACCAACACTGTAAAATGGTCAGGGTATGCACAGGCCTGGGGGAGCTGCTATGGGCCTATTCATTACTCAGATGCCAAGTGACAGAAGGGGTCAGGAATCAGGAGATCGATGGATGTCTGACCAATATTAGGTCTTACAACTTTTCTGATTACCACTGCAGTAAGCTGAAGATAGAGGATTGAGACTGAAAGAGACATGAAGGTCACTCTACTTATGACCTATGAGCTGGCACAGACTTCTTTCAACCATAAACTTGCTATGATTCCTACATGTTAAGAATCAGATCTGTTTGTAAACAGGACATTCTCAGAAGTTAAATCACAGATGCCCTAGAATTCCCTGCCTTATTCATAGGATAACCTCACAGCATGTGAGTTTTTGAGTTTTTATTTCTCTAAAGTAGTTTGTTGGCTCTATCCACTGTAGTAGTAAAATTTTCACCAAACATTATGTCATAAAAATGTACTTAAGCCTGAGATTCAGCATTTCAGTGTTGTGTTTCAGATAATCCTCTTTCAAATATCAACCTTTTGCAAATCTATTTAGTTTGTTTTCCATGTAATCTTAGTTTCTTTGGGTGATACTGAGAAGACAAAAGCAGTAGTTGATGGAAAGGACAACATATGTTCTTTTTTATAATTTTTCCACCTAATTTTTAAGGCATGAGTTAAAAATCTCACCTTCAACATTAATGCTGGAAAGATTATTTCTTTTACTAAAAATGAGGATGCTTGTTTCATCAAATGTGTGCTGCCACCCAGCCTTTTTTTCCAGTTGTGCTATTATCCACAGTCCCCTTTCTGAAGTTTTTAGTCCTTCTATCTGGAATTGCTTTTATACCAGTGAGGACGTTGGAAATATTTCACTGTAAAATACCTTAGTTTTATCAGCGTTTAAAAGCAAACAAGCTTACAATTTTCTAGTAGCCTTGGCAGCCGTAGAGAAAACTTGCATGCTTCCCTCAGCAGCTCTTTGCAGGGCTTGGGGGCAGGTAGTAAACCCTGTGGATAGACCAGGAACGGAAGGAGCCAGAAAGGAAGCAGGAAGAGAAGAAGGAGAATTTTGTCATCGCGGCGTTGGTGGTATAGTGGTGAGCATAGCTGCCTTCCAAGCAGTTGACCCGGGTTCGATTCCCGGCCAACGCAAGTTCGTTTTTGATCCCGTTCTCAGAGGGATGGAGGCGGTGCTGCCTTCCGCCCAGAGGGATCGGGAGCTCCGGGAGAAACGGGACCGTCGGGAAGTTTAACGCAGAGAGGGGCGGAGTGCCGCAGCAGCGACGGACGGGGCCCGCCCGGACCGGCAGGGCAGGACCCGGGGGGGTCTTGTCTTGTTGGGGATCCCGGGTTCCGCTGGAGCCGGGAAAGGTGCCCCCGGCGGGGCAGGAGCTGGGGGTCCTGATGGGGATCCTGGGTTGCACCAGAGCCAGGAAAGGTGCCGCTGCCAGACAGAGCAGGGGCTGAGCGTGGTTTCATTCCCGCAGGAATTGTCCGTAGGTAAAGGGAGCGCCCCTTCTGCTGCGAGCTGGGGAGGCCACTTCTGGAGCAGTGTCGGTGTCCAGGTCTGTCCTCAGCACTGGAAAGGCGTGGGAAGGCTGGAAAACTGAAAAGGCTACAAGAATGGTAGAGACTGTGGCATTTCTGCTGTGAAGAACGAAGAGAGGGCAAAGAGGGGGAATCTTACTAATATAAATAAATAGCTGAAGGAAGCGGGCAAATAGAATGGAGCCCGGCTGTGCTCAGTGGTGTCCAGGGTCAGGACAAAGGGGAACGGGCACACACAGACACATGGAAGGTGCTCTCTGAACATCAGGAAACACTTTTTTCACTTTGAGGGTGACCGAGCACTGGTACAGGTTGCCCAGAGAGGAGGTTGTGGAGTCTCCATCCTTGGAGAGTTTCAAAAGCTGTCTGGACATGGTCCTGGACAACTGACTCTAAGTGTCCCTGCCTGAGCAGCGGGGTTGAGCAGATGGCATCCAGATGTCCCTTACAACCTCAGCCGTTCTGTCACTCTGTGCATCAAGCCAAGCAGCCCAGCCAAGGCAAGAACTGAGGGCAAAGGACTACACAAGATGTTAGTGATTTCTCTAGGGAACAGCCGCAGGAGCTGGGTTGAGGCAACGCAGCCAAAGGCAGGTGTGTTACTCCGGCAGAGCTAGAGGAGTGCATACAAACTATGATTCACTACAGAGACAGTAGCTGATGCCTTCTGATGATAATCAGAGTCTAGCTTTAAATACCTCCCAAGAAGACTTGCTGCCAGAGTGCCTGGTCTCGTCTCTGAGAGGGCCAACCAGTTTTGGTGATGCAATTAATCACTGTCAATCCCATGGCTCAGCATCCTGTTATACTTGAAACCTGACTCTTGACAACCCTTTCAGAGAAAATGTTCTATCCCAAAGCAATTTTGAAATAATTTCCTTTATGTTTCTCAAAACTCTTTATATGACAGTTGCAGACAGGACCTACTCACACGGTAGGCTGCAGTGAATGGAAGAAAATGCAATTATAATGAGTGTTTACTTTGTTTCAGTCTCTCTCTTTTGCTTCTTCCTCAAGTGGGCAAAAAGGCACTCATAGGTTTATAGAAATCAAAAAGAGAGGGCTAAAGGAACTGAGCTAGCCCAATGAGAAGTTCTAGCCATTTGCACTTCATAGCTAAGTAAGAATGTGTAATGACTAGAGTTCCTAGGATGAGTGAAGAATGGGAGACACAGGCTGTGAAAATGTAGTTAAAATAGACCAGATAGATTTACAAAAGTTTGATATTTGGAAAAGGATGAAATCCTTTGTCCTTCTAGAAGAGAAGAGGTTCTGGAAGCAGTGGGTGGGTGCTGTGCCAGCAGGAGACAATGGACGGAAATTTAAACCAGAGGGGTTTTACCTGCCCAGATTCTCTTTGCAACTTTTATGTTACTAAACCTAATAGGTCAAAATGATTAGTTGACCTATTTGAATCATATTAGACTTCTGCTGGGAAAAAAAAAATTAAAGTTACTTGTTTATATAAGCCTGGATCCCACTAGATGGAAAATCCTCACATGAAAAGCTAGAAAATGCTCCAAAAAGAGCTGCTGAACCACCAGGGGAACCTTCAGTTGGAATTGTGCAAATCTTGAGATCTCCTTGTAGTGTGCACAATGACAGCGTTCTATGCTGACAGGAATCAATCAGTAGGGACTCGCAGTTGATAGCAATGAGCTGTAATGGTGCTTTGCAATCAGCTGCCAAGAAAGGTACGATGCAATTTTAGAAGCAGGGTGAAAACCACATTAAGATACAACTTCATTCATAGAATCATATCTTAGAATCAGAGTAACACAGAATGGCCTAGGTTGGAAGGGACGTTAAAGATCATCTGGATCCAACCCCCTGCCATGGATAGAAACCCCCTTCACCAGGTTGCTCCAAGTCCTATCCAGCTTGGCCTTGAACACTTCCAGGGATGGGGCAGCCATAACTTCTCTGGGCAGTGCCTCACCACTCTCACAGTAAAGAATTTTTTTCTACTGTCTAATCTATGCCTACTCTCAGTTTGAAACCACTCTCCCCTGTCATGTCACTCTATGCCCTCATAAAAGCCCCTCTCTGTCTTTCTTGTAGTTATTTTTCGTTGATTTATTCCTTCTTTTGAGTACAGGGAAAGAATTTACTTATTGCTATTATGGATGGCTTAAAAACAGAAGGGAGAGTTTTCCAGTAGCGTCTGCTTCCTGTCCACTTACTCACTGCAGGAGCACAGTGTCTAAAATACCAATCATAAATCCTCTACAAAATTTGCAGCACTCTTCTAAAAAAAAAAAAAAAGTCCTCGATCTTTCCATCTGCAATAATCCAAGCCTTGATATTTTAAATATCAAATATATTAAAACTTCTTTTTTAAAAAAAACCTCACACTTGTTTAAACAGTTAATATGCTAACTGACACTGTTCTGCTGCTTTCTTCAGCTTCCTACTCTGGTTCCGTGTATTCATATTTTGACATTTGCCTTACAATTAATTTATATAATTTTAGAGCATAAAGCAGATGCATTTATTTAGTGTTTGCTGCACACTTTGTGAAAGTAAGCAGAAAAATACTGAGGGTCCTGCACTTGTGCATTCTTGGTGCTCAAAGGAGAAGGAAGGAAGGAAG
>VYZQ01000109.1:33194-46046 GCA_013400655.1 Mystacornis crossleyi
TGGAGGAGTGTAGTGACTTTCAGTGACTGAAGGATTTCTTCAGAATCCAGGAGTTAATTCCTGAGTAATTTAAAGAGAGGGAGCAGTTGGGAAATTATCTTTCTGCAGCCTGGAGGGACAAGAATTACTTTAGTGAAATCCTTGTGAGAGTTGTATGACTGTTTAGCTGGTTGACTCTCTTGAGGAAAAGTGAAAAATATTAGTTTATTAAGCTGCATGAAATTGCTATTGCCATTTTTATGTACACAATTAACCAAATTTGATGAATTAATCTTCCACAAGTACATCTTAAAATTGGTATTTCTATATTGCATGTTGGAACTGAATTTGTTCAAGAGTAACTCTGCTGTATCTCCAATTTTTTTTCTGCCACTTTTATATCTGACCATCAGACTGAAAATTATTTTCATGGCCTGGCTAGTGGGGATTCAGAACATAAGCCAATACGTGCCAACTGACCTATTCCTTTACCAAACAGTTTCTATGACAGTATACATGACCAAGAGTGTGTTTAATGAAGTGCTTATGACAATAAGTGCAGTGTCAGCTCATGTTTTATGTAATAGAGGATTAAATATTTGCATGAATCGAGTATAAACTTTCTGGAGCTGAAGACTATTTTATGTATTGCATTTATAGGGATATTTTTGTAAAAGGAAAAGCCACCTAGTGCAACAAAAATGTAACCCAAAATGCGCAGAGCTCTGCAATAAGGGATGATCTTTTGTGTCCTCTGCTATTTCCTAAAGATGGCAACATTTTGAATGGGAGAATCAAGTCAATGAGTTAATTAGTTTGCCATCTATTTCTTCCTTCTGCAACCAAAAATATTCACGATGACTGAAACGCGAGATGGAAGTTGGACTGCAGAGATTGATAGGTTTTCTTTGTGTGTTTGGGTGCTATAAATAGGCTTGCATTACTTCAGCTTCTCACCAGGGAATAAAGTTTCATAATTTTGTTCAAGTCAATGAACATTGCACAAAGTGATGACTACATACTATGACATGGTGACTTATTTGTATTTCCCTCAGCAGTATTTTTTGTCACTCTGGTATTTTAGGATCATGTTTACTTGAAGTTGAAACTGCTATAAGACATAGAAGATTCTGCAGTATCCTCTGCCCCCTCCAAATGATCTCCATGTTACAAGAAAAGGATGCCAGACTGTCATTCTGAATTGGCCATTTGTCTGTTATGACTTGATAGTAATCAAGAGATGCTGAGAAGCCTCTCCCACGTTTATTTGGCAAATCCAATGAAAAATGGCCATTTGGGGGTCTGTGTGTCAGAGAGGACACGGCCAGCCTGGAAAAAGCCTGATTTTCAGTCCCTGCAATAATTGGGATAACAGTTTCTGTGGAAGGTCTGCCATTGCCTGACTTTTTGATTAATGTTTCTCATAATTTCTCTGACACATGCTCGCTGTCACCACCAGTGTATCTGACAGGACACTGCTCTGCAGCCCCAGAAAGTCCAGCCAGAGGAAAACTGTGAGTTGTTCCCTACAAGGATGATGTGGCATAAATTAAAAATTGGAGGAGGAGAAGATGAGGCAAACTCAGGTTGTCTTTGAGAGCACACACCTCCCTTGGCTGTGTGAGGACTGAGCCTGCTCCTGTGATTTGCACAGGTGAGGTTTCAGCCTTGACTGGGAAAAGACGGAGAGATCAATGTAATTGCCGGCATTTCATTAATGAGCTGTGAGAAACGTTCATTAACTACTCTGTATTGCTTTGCAGAAACACACAGCTCCATGATGGCATGCCTCTGGTGCCTTTGCCATCCACTAGCTGTAGTAAGATTCAAATGAAAAAGAATTATTTTCCATTTATCAGCTTGTGAAGAGAAAAAAAGTCCTGAGCAGGACTGAGTGATGTTTTCCCTCAGCCCTCAGTGAGGGAAGCTGAAGCCAGAGCTCAGAGAGGGAGGTAGTGCCCTCTTCAGCATTACAAGGTGGTTTTCACACACAATTCACTGTCTCCATATGAGGTCTATTGTATCATCATCAGATAATGTTTTTTCTTGGGATAGAGAGAAGAGCTGGGTATATTAACAGCTTTCACACTCCCTGAGCATTACCTANTTTTCCATTTATCAGCTTGTGAAGAGAAAAAAAGTCCTGAGCAGGACTGAGTGATGTTTTCCCTCAGCCCTCAGTGAGGGAAGCTGAAGCCAGAGCTCAGAGAGGGAGGTAGTGCCCTCTTCAGCATTACAAGGTGGTTTTCACACACAATTCACTGTCTCCATATGAGGTCTATTGTATCATCATCAGATAATGTTTTGTCTTGGGATAGAGAGAAGAGCTGGGTATATTAACAGCTTTCACACTCCCTGAGCATTACCTACGTAGCTTGCTGAGGAATTTAGAAAATTAATTAGTACTTACTGGAAATAAGTTGGAAGTTTCAACTGACTTCTTGGAAAATCAGAAATTCAATTAGTACTTACACTGGGACAGTTGTAGGATCTATGTTTCATGAAGCCACCATTTAAGGACACGAGACCCTGCAGCTTCTCTGAGCCACTGGTCCTTTTCAGAAGAACTAGGGCTGTGCTGTTCATACACACTACTCCAGATTTTCTGAACACCCTGGTGCAATGGGAATCTTTCACCTGCTTTGTCCGCCTGCTAGGGCAAACTTCTGTGAGTCTGGTAAGTCAAAAGTGACAACAACAAGCAAAACACAATGATCTCCCATACAGTACTTACAACCTGTATCCCAATGCCCCATAAAGATTTTTAATTTATAAATGAAACTGTACAGAAACATTGGGTAGGGAAAACATCCCTGTGTTACTAGCACCGTTTTTAGCACAAATGTGAAGCACAGCCCCATTTTAGTTATGTGAAGGAAATTCACTCCATTCCAGCTGAAACCAGCACAGAAATTATTTGAAAGCATATGAAGGCAGTGTATTTCCCTTTGGTTTTGACTACTAAATTACCTGCAAAGCATCTTTACTGACGCTGTGCTTTTTTCCCCGTATGCGAAAGGATGGTGATACTCCATGTGAGAGCCTGCCCTCGTTCCTCAGGTTGGCTGCTCTCTGTCCATGTTAGTCTGCTTGACTGGCTGTGCATCCATGAATGCAGGTGTTATACAGGTGTGCTTCCACGTGTGTACTCACAGGGAGTGCATCCTGAACCTCACCACGCCATTGCACCTCCGGCACAAAGTTGTGATAGCCAACCCTGTTGTTAGCACCACCTAATAATTACCTTTTGCACTTTTAATTCGCACACATTTCTCTTTTGGCTCTTTTATCAGTTGTTAAACTTTTCAGGCATTTTCACATTTGGGAAAGGAAATTTCAGAGCCTGACCTCTGTCTGTAGATTTTGACTTTCTGGAATGACTCTGCTGCCTTGACTGCAGTGCTTCGTTCTGAAAATCTTTTTTTGTGTCCCCCTTGCATTTTGTAGCGTGCATATTTTTGATCAAGTTTTGTTCCTTACCACAATTTGGTCCCTTAGCAAGTGCATTCTATTGCTTAAGAAATGGTCTTGTGTAGTTGCTTGTGGGCTCAGTGTGAATTATTGAAGGGCCAAGTTGCATCTGAGGTGAGACCTTGGTTATTGTGAATAAGTATATGTGTATGGGAGGGGTTTAGCTCAAATCAAGTGCTCAGAAGAGAAAACCCTGTTGTGATGCTGCTGACTCTTGCAATAGTTTTGGTAATAACAGAGTTCAGGAAAAGTCTCTGCTAATGAAGTTTGTGGGGTGTACAGGTCAGGGCTTTTAAAAACAGCTCCTCAAGTCATTCGAGAAGAAATGGCTCTAGTTACTGGTCTGTCATAATTTCCTCAGAATCATTTGCTTGGGTTTTTTTTGCTTTCAGTTTGATGACCTTCCTCAAGGTTTCCCTGACCTAGCTTCCATTACCCTAAAACTGTTCAGTTTTACTGGCTGGTTTTCTTACTTTAATATCTTTCACGTTTTCTTGAAACTGTATTAGTGAAAACCATTTAGTATACAAACCCAACCCAACCCAACCCAACCCAACCCAAAACCCCCCAAAACAAACAAACAAAACCTCCCCAAAGCATCAACAACAACAAAAAATCTCACAAAAAACAAAACAAGAAAACTCAAAGCAAAACAAAATCACAAAAAAACCCCCCAAAACATACCAAAAAAAAACAACCCCAAAATTTAGGAAAAAACTCCTTAGTAAAAACTGATTAGTAAAAATCACATTTGAATCAGTTTTTGGTTTTTTTTTCTCTCTCTCTTTTATCTGCATTGGTTATCTCCTAATATCTTGATATGATTGCAGCTTTTTTCCCTGACATCACCAAGATTTCTTGACTTCTCCAGCACAGGTGATCTCTGACTTCTCCAGCTTTTCTTTATAGAAAAGGCTTCCTAATTTTGACTGACACTGCATGTTACTGACTATGGATGAAACGCTTGCTGTTGCTACATGAATGCTTTTTAACTCACACACTCTTAGTACTTTCAAACAATCAGATGGCTCTTGGCAAATTTTTTCATAAAGAACTTGCAGTACGTTGATCTGTTTTCTGTAGGCTGATCACTGAGGCTGAATCTTTACAAGACAAGAGTCTCCTGGCCAATTTTCTAAGTGTTATGCTCTGATGACACGGTCAGTTTAAACACTTTCATTCTTTTTTGGGTGCCTCACAGGAAAACTTCTTCAGCTGTGTTTTCACTATTCCTTGTGTAGGTTAGTTTGTAGGATGGCAGAGTCCTTTATGTCTGTGGAACCACCCCTGGTTTTGACTGGATCACTTTGGTGCAGCTGCCATCAGTCAGGAATTGTCTATAAAGCTACAATCTTAAGTGTGCAGAACAGTCCTTTGAAAAGTGTGGTGAGGATAAAATGCTAAAATTAATGAAAACATAACCCTGTTCCTTTCTCCAGTCACTTTGGTCAATCAGATATTTGCCTGTGCTGGTAAAAACCTGAAAATATCTGAAAAGAAATCCAATGATCTGCCACAAAGATCACTGAAAGCAATGGAAAAAGCCCTCATGATTTAGAATTGTACAACATTTAGAGTATGCACAGCAATTTCATTCAGGTTTAAATGGAGCTGAGAGTGAGGAATTCCTTGATGCCCTGCCACAGGGCACATAAGTAATTGGTAGTTGATGCTAGTTGTGTAAATGCTTCAGTTCAAGTAATATAAGAGAAGTTATTATGCGGGTAAATATTTAAGTTCACAGTGAAATTTTTAAATGTCTTTGTTTGAAGAGAATTATTTTTCTTAGGCAATGTGAAGTGCAGACATAAAGACTAGAGAGCAGTGGTAAGATTGGCATGCTGAACGATCAAAATCCTCAGTTTCTACAGCTTCAAATTCTCATTGCATTTATATCCTATTGACTCAGTAACCTTTTAATATTTTCCTTGCTATTTGATTTAGTGGTGAATAATCATTCTTAAAGAGCTGCTTGGAGATAACAGCCTGATTTCAATGACATTGTTTATCTTTATTACTTTCTCTTCCAAGTTCAGTTGGCACTCGTAAGCAAGATAGTTAGAGACTTAGGGTTCATCAATAAAGCAAATTCAGGCAATATGATACACATCCTTAATTAAACAAGACAGTGATGAGAGTCCACTGTGGAAGAAATTTTTTCCTTCATTCAGGTGTGATCAGAGTCTTTTTGATGGCCTCTAAGTGGCTGAAAAAAATAAAATAGTCATGTGTCCTATGAGGAGTAGAAGGACAGACCAACTTAGCAAAAAAGGTTTGAACTCACATGAGAAAGTGAAATGCATTTTGTTTGGGCCATAAAAGATTACTTTGAAATACAGAAACTGATGAAGAGGCAGAGCAAGTGTCAATTCGTTCTGACTATACAGTTCCAGATCCCTCAAAACACCTGACAAACTTAACAGAGAGCAGGCACTCGAAATTCACTAGGATTTTAAATTTTGTTTGAAATAAGCAAAGTTCCCCTCTTCTGCTAGGTGTCCAGAGGACATGTTTGTGTACATGTTTACCATAAATTATCATGAAACAATCTTTACCAAGCACCGTAGAAACTGCTGCCTTTTCCATGATCCTCTAAAGGGCGTTTCTAAAGACCACTCAAACTGCAGCAGCAGTTGTCTCTGCTGAGATGAGACACCTCCAGGCTTGGAAATGCCCAAGACAATGGAGCAGGTCCTTCTCTTGCTGTGATCACTTATAATTTTTGTTATAATGTTTAGGAACCACAGAGAACAACTGGTCTTCCTCCAGTCATGCTTCTTCTCTGTTTTTTTTCCCATACGTTACTTGTCATGCTCCTTCATGACTTTTTTTACAGTTTGTCAGCTTCTTAGCTGATCTAGAGACCTTCTCCGAGCATCCTTGTTCTAGGATACCTAGTTTTAAGATTTTAGAAGCAAATATGCTCCTCTCTCTTTACACTTGACATGACCAGGTCTTGCCCACATCAGGAAGAAGCTTCTGTCACAGATGATTGCGACTCGGAGCATGCAACTTTAGGTAATTTTTAAAAAGGCTTTAAACAATGCGTCTGAAGAGCTTTTCTGCATATTATTACCAATATCCTGGTGTTGTCTCAGTCTCCAGCCAGACCCATGTTTGGTGATGAGGTACTGCACATATGCACTGCAGGAATGGTGCCTGCAGAGAAGGTTTGACTGCTTGGACACAACACTGATAATGGTTAGATGGGGAGCAGAGACAGAATTCAACCAGTTCCATTTACGGCAGGAATTAGTTGCTGCTAGACCAAGATTTCATTTTCATCTCTTCCCCCTTTTCACAGTTTCATTTCCGCACTTGTTAGGACTATGGGGGGGGGGAAAAGTCTGTTCTCCAACTCTTCAATGGGGTATTTAATACCTTGCCACTGCCACAGCTGAGTAAGAGCATGTATACTGGTTTCAGAATTAAATGAAAGGAATTCCATTCCTTAGTTTTGCAAGATACTCATCCTCTTCTGGGCCCGTTTTAGTGGCAGTTTTTAAGATGGTGGGGCTCGGGATTGTGTGAACACTTGTTTTTCCCTGTGCTTAAATCTAAGATGTAAAACGGACTAGAAATTCTGAAATTCTGAAAACAAAGCTGTGAAAAACGAGTTGCAGTCCTCTCTTGGAAATTTTAAANAGCTCTTCTCTGCTGTTTATTATTTCTCATTAGACTTATCTGAAAGACGAGTAATTGAGAGGGATCCACCTTTTCTTTTGAAGGTCTCTGTCAGTGGAAGCATCCCAGACAGACGAAAAACTATTTACTTTAAATTGTTCTTTTGAGTTTTGCCAAGGATTTGGCTGTTGCCATGGAAACTTCTGAGCATGCAGAGATTGAGCAGCCTCGACGCTGACCGCTGGCTGCCCAGAGGCCAAGCAGGCGTCTTGCTGAGGTGTCCTGGTCAGGGGCAAGCCACAGCCAAGCAGACAGATCTCCTGTCACTGCTCAGGGCTCCTGCGTGGAGCAAACAGCAGCCCGATGTAACACAGTAGCGAGCGGCGTAGGTAAAGGAGGAGAGAAGGGCGCAGTGTAGCAGCTAACCTGTCTTTATTCCCCGACCCAAGCGCCGGGAGAACTGGGCACCACCAGAGCAAAGCTACAAAGAGCACAANCCCCTGTCCAGAAGCCATTTGTCGGATAGCAGCCATATATTTGTTTTCTTAAAACAAATAATAAATAATTCAAAGGTGACAAATCACAGCCTGCAGCTAATGATCGTTGTAAGGCTAACTGAGGATGTAGGAGAAAGTAGTTTCTTTATCTTTCTGTGACAAATCCCTGGTTTTTCTCTTTCTTCCTTCAGGCTATTGTGATTTTGTGAATAGAATGTGTAGAACTGACTCCCCTTAAGTGGTATTTCCTACTTCCAGCTTTCATTCAGAGATGAGATAATTTCTGTTTAGCTCTGTCTGTTTACCAGGACATAAAACATCACAGAAAGAGCCAAAGTTTCGGGTAGCTGTGCTCTGTGCTCTGTTTCCAAAATTTTAGTTTAGGTGAAAAATTCTGGATGCCTTCCTCAAATTCCTGCTTCATCAATCATAAGCTACCTCTGGGATCTTGCCAGACTGGACTAGAAGCTGCTGAGCATGGAGCCATTGAGAATGCAGCCGTGGTGCCTGAACATCTCTTTGATTCACAGGCCAAAATGTCTCTTCCCCGAGGAGCTCCACAGCTTTTTGGACGGTCCAGGCAAGCAGGAGGGACGGAGAGGCAGATCGTTTTGCCAGGAGTCAGTCTCTAGTAGTTCATTCACAAATACTTAGCATATTGATGCCTCTGTTTGAAAACGAAACCCTGGTAATGCACTACTGGAAGTCTCAGCTTTGATTTGGGCTACGTGGAAAATTTTGACCTTTAAAAAGCGTTGACTTTACTGGTTGTCATGTGGCTGTTAGTGGTCCTCAGACACTGATTGTTTGGTGAATTATTTGAAAAAGAACTGAGAAGATCTGCACGTTGTCAACTCAGTATTAATAATATATAATATTCTAATAATATAAAAATATAATTATCTTTTTCTTCTGGACTAAAGGAATGTGTTAGCACAGAGCTCATAGAGCAGGAAAGATGCTCTTCCAAAGAGTAATAAGCCAGATTTTTATGAGTACTGCAATCAAGAAAATAAAAAATGGAGAACATCTAATTCCTTTTTTAAAAAGCTGTAAGTAATTAGCAGTGGTAACACAAACGAAGAACATGGAAAACACTAGAAGACAATTTTGAAGCACACATTGCATTTGTGTGCAGAATGGAAGTAAATCCAAGTGTGAAATGTATCAAACATAAAGGCTCAACAGGGAGAATGTAAACCCTATCCTTAAGTTATTGAAGTTTAATCAGCTATAGCCATAAAAGACAAACAGAAATAGCAGAGCAAGGGAAAAACATCTATTATTTAATACACTGAAACAGTATAACGTGAAGAAAACAAAGTGTAAGCTTGCAGTGTGTAATTTACACTTATTTAAAATAAATGTTTTAGTTGAACCTATTCAGAACACTCAGAATTCAGTGAATAAGTCCATTAAAGCTAAAGTTATAAATTCAAGATTTGAAGGAGAATTAGAGTAAACCCATTTAGAAATGCTTAGTAGATTAAGGAATTCTATAAAGGTAACGAAAACCTGTTGCTATCACTCTTCTTTTTCCTGATGCAATTACCCAGTGTCAGTTGATTCTGTGCAATCATTGTTTTGGATTTTTAAATTCACTGTAACTTGTGGCTGTCAGCTTTAAGATTGGGCAAAGAACACTTGAATACCTGGGGTATTATAGAATACCTGGGAATAACCAAAGTTTGCATTTGAGAATGGGAGTTTTACAGTCTACTAAGCTAAACATGGGCAGTGTAGTTTTATTGCATTAAAGAGAAAGCAGAAAATCATGTTCTTACTCCATTCTAGATGCTTTGAGTTCTGTGTAACCCGTGAATGACACTGTTTTCCTTTAGATGATGAAACTGAACTTTGGAGAATGAAGTCTGGAAGAAGTGTAACAACATGCATCATCATTGCCTGAATAAAACCAGTGGATACCAAGATCTTCTCAGGTCTGGGTACCTGGAGGAATTGGATTCAGATGTCAAAAACCAGCAGTGATAGGACTTCAGGCTACAGACTGTTGTGAGATAGATCTGTCTAGAACTGACCCAAAAGACCAGGAAAATCTGGATGAGGTGTAACTTCCACTTTGCTTTGTGAAAAAAGGAAGATTCTTTAGTGATGAAATCAGCACAAAACTGAAAACAATTTCTGCCTCCATTTTCCACTTTGTCTTTGGAAGAGTCACAAAGTCAGGGGTGGGAGCTGTAGTAAACATTGAGCAATTCACTGTAGTTCAAGGGAGATGGATTTCCCTTCCTTTATGAAGCCTGACTGTATGTTTGTGGTTTCCTGACACAGTGTTCTGCTTTATTTATGTGACCAGCAGGTTCCCAGAGCAGTGACAACTTTCTCTGTTATGTGACTGTCATGTTTTGCAGCGTGGTGCTTGCCCTGGACAGCCTCTGTTGCTATCTGAGAACAGGAAAGAGTGTATTCCCTTTGTAAAGGGTTCTGCTTTGCCCTGCCTCCAGAAAGGGGCAGAGCCCACACTGAAAACATGCAGATTGTACATATACCTTCTGCCTACTGTGGAAAGGAAAGCTGAAGAGCTCAGGAGGCCAAAAAGTTACTCCCTGGGAAAACTTCAGTGTTGTACCACTTGCGACATCTTCTCCTAAGGATTGAGCTGGAGAAGCAAACCACTCCAAACCTTCCTGTGAGTGAGCAGCCATCCTGTGTTCTGCACTAGTCCAAGAGGAGTAGGCTTTTCTGAGAGAGCATCTAGAATATCTTTGATATTGGCAGTGCACTGGTCCCCTTCTTTCAGAGTTGTCTTCTCACACATAAAAATTCAGGAAAGGAGGCCCCCTTATCTGCAGACATAGTGGGCCCAGTGGCAGCAAGATCTTCCCCTTCTTAGATGTATATTATCTGTCTTCCCAAATGCCTGAAAGAACTTAATCATACGCTTTCATAGAAAATATTTTTAGAGTATGACATTTGGCAGAACATAGCCCACCTGCACTGTGTTCCAGCTGGACCTCAGAGATCAGAGGGACTGGGTGTGGCTGGGCCACATTTCTGATTAGAACAAAGTCAGTGCTGTAAGTCTGGTCATGTTCAAAATGATATTTCACAAACAGTGTGATTTATCGATTACTGTGACAGAATATGGGTCAGAAACTGCCATGGCACTGGTATCAGAAAGGGTAAGTCAGTGGTATCACCACAGGAATGAAGCATATTCCATAGGCATCCTTATGGGGGAGGAGATGGCCCTTCAGTGGTCCCAGAATACAAAACTGGAGTCTCTTCTGACCTCCCTTCCCTCTTAAGGCACACGTGTATTGTTTACTTTGTGAGTGGGAAAAAGATAAAGTTGTAACTGATGTCATTTCATGACCAGCTGGAATTTGTGGGACTTTATTCATACATGTAATGCATATGCAGGTTTTGTTTTGTTGGCATATGAGAGGATGTGAAAAGCGGTATGTATTTTTGAGTTAATGAAGCAAAGTTCAACTTTTGGTCCCTGTTTGGACCCTTCTTTGGCTTAGTGCCCATTGGCTGCATTGTTTCAAACAGAGCATGACCACAACACCTCTGTGCCACTTCATCCTTTGTTTCCTGCCTCTCTCATGGCAGCATACCAAGCTCCCTCAGTGTCCCTTCTCCCAGGGCTGCAGACTGCTTGTTTCTGGTGAATTACTGCCCCCACAGACACTTCTCCTTGCTGAGCTTTGTCTTTCAGTATTTCTTTCAGTATTTTCTCAACAACATTCCTGTTGTGAATTTCAGCACAATCTCTAGCGCCCTTAGGTTTGGAACAAACCGCTTGCATTACTTGCTGTAGGATTGTTTTTCTAGATTTCCCCTGTTCATTTCTGAGCTCATGAGATTCACTTGCTGTTGCATTTAGAAACCACTGGGATCTTTTTGTACTATGTATCAATGCCCTCACTGGAACTCAGTGTACCACGTTGTCTTCAGAAGAATGTCATCAGAAGTACGTACAGTCATGCCAAACATTGTACTTATTCCTTTCTCTGTATGTTGAGTAAGCAAAGCACGACCTGGGGACTCTAACTTATGTGGGTTGTAAGGGCACGAAAACTGTCTTAACATCACTTGGCTCCTTTCTTTGCAAACCCGTTAAATGCACGGTGTCTAAGCCATCCCTCTGTTTCCTAATTTCAGGCATCAAGATATCATCAGCCACACATGAAGGTCTCGAGACCCAAATAGCTGTGGTGTTGGAGTTCAACACGTTGGAGAACAGGTATTTAGCAAAATTCCCCCCAGACTCAGCTCCTGCAGACAGGCTCTCCAGGTACTTGATTTAAATATGGTCTGTAAAAGCCTTCATCCTTTATCTTGTCATCCCTCCATCAGTCTGACTTCTGCTGTGTTGCCATATTCCTAACCCTTCTTTGTGCAACATACGGTTCTGGGCCCTCCATGAGAGCTGTCTAGAACTCCTGTGAATTTTTGCTCTTTTTTAGTCATTTTTTTAAAGGTGAAAATCCCCTTTTGTTATCTTTGCCTCTTCTGTATCTCCTTCTGTCTAATTCTGCTATTCTACTATTTCTTTAGGATGTTTTAGTAAAACCAATATGAAGTATGTGAAACCTAGTAATTCCAAATTAGATGTTTTTGGTTTTGATGTTGTTGTTCTGTACTTTTTTTCTTTTCTCTCTCTCTTTTTTTTTTTTTTTTTCCTCAAAGGAAAGCTGTGAATTACTGAGGTAAAAAGCTCATTCTAGAAGTGGAGGAACTGCAGAATTTTAGAAGCTGGTAAAACTAATGAGAGATCATATGCCCTAGAATGTTTCCTTTCCCAGACAGTGTAAGTTTTTTGTGACAAGCATGAGAAAATTGTGAGAAAAAGTACTGCTATGCTTGTAAAGCATTTTCGGGTGCAGAAATGTGTCTTTTGCTACACTGTTATACTTTAAATGTGAAGTTGAACCTGGTCATGGAGTACCTGATGACACTTTTGCTTCACATTCTGTCCAGGTCAGACAACATTCCTGTTAATCTATAATAAACACAGTTCTATTGTTATGTCTGAGTAAGGTTGCATACAAATAGATTGATTAAAGGCATAATGAAAAAACCCAAACACACCACAAATTCGTCTAGAATTCATAGGCTGGGAATTTTTGTGCTTCATCCAAATCTCTAATTTAAGTTCTTTTAATGACCTATACCAATACTCTCAGCAGCACATTGTAGGTCAAGATGTGCTGAGCAGCAGCTGTGAGAATATAAAGATATTTGGTCTTATCAGGGACAGAGAGTAGGAGAGAAAAGTGTTAAGGAAAAATACAGTAATTTGATAAAACTT
>VYZQ01000110.1:13960-37079 GCA_013400655.1 Mystacornis crossleyi
TCCAGGTGAGGTCTCATGAGAGCAGAGTAGAGGGGGAGAATCCCCTCCCTCAACCTGCTGGCCACGCTCCTTTGGATGCAGCCCAGGATTCCACTGGCTTTCTGGGCTGGGAGCACCCACTGCCAACTCATGGTGAGTTTT
Source organism: Mystacornis crossleyi (assembly GCA_013400655.1). NCBI lineage: Eukaryota > Metazoa > Chordata > Aves > Passeriformes > Timaliidae > Mystacornis > Mystacornis crossleyi. The sequence continues at coordinate 14,102 of VYZQ01000110.1, forward strand.
TCAACAACCATCACCCCCAAGTCCTTCTCCCAGGGCTGCTCTCAATCCCTTCTCCATCCAAGCTGTCGGTGTGTCTGGGATTGCCCTGACCCAGGTGCAGGACCCTGCATTTCTCTCTGTTGAGCTCCATGAGGTTTCCACTGGCTCACTTCTCAAGCCTGTCAAGGTTCCCCGGATGGCATCCCTTCCCTCCAGTGCGTCATCAGGAACAATATTCTCATATTGCAAGCCTGTTTGTGTTTTTTAATCTGGAAACTAGAATTCTTTTTGGAGACTGAATTTATTTTGTTCTTCTTTCAAGTAGGCAACCTACACTTTCCTCAATCTCATTCTGGCAGCTCACCAACCATATCTTACTTTTAAATGAACTTATAATGAACAAAGTATTTTCTGTATAACACCAACATGTATTAGTAAGTTGATCCATATTCTGAAACATTCATAACAGAAGTCTAAACAGTATTTGATCCAGTCTGAAAAAGCAGTTGCATGACCCTCAGGCAGAGCAGGAGCACTGTGCTGTGTCTTAATTTAATTTAACATACTATGCACTTTACAACCATGCATTTTCACTTTATTTTCAACCAGATCTGCTCTTGGTAAGGAATCTTCCTCAAAATCAGTTGCTAAGAGAACTGGATTTTTTTCCTGCTTATTTGCATGTCATAGACTATAGATTACTCAATCTGTTACCAACTCCACCCAGTAGCTCCACAATTGCATCAAATTGCAGTAACGGCCTTTTACTGTCTCCCTTTTTAAAGGGTTTCTTAGATTAATTAAAGCAAGTTATAGTTTATTCTGTGACACACAATTCTCAAAGAGCATGGGAAAGAGACGCTCACTGGACCCTTCTAGGTTAACTTTCTGCTGTGTGGTGCGTTTCTTCCAAACTTTTTTTTGCTGCAGAGCGCAAGAACCACAAAAATGTGCCATATTTTCTAAGTCTTACTGTCCAGTCATTTAATTGCAAAGTACCAAAAAAGTATAGAACAGTAGTAGGAACTCAGCAGATTCTTACAGCTACACCTTATCCTTCATCTCTCCTAGACAACTCATATGAAAAAAGCTCTCAATACCAGCTGCCAGTATTTCACAACTTTGTCAAAAAGCCATTTTCTTCTCATTACTTAAGAATTACTGTGTGTCCTTCCTTTTATTACATCTGCCCAAGCTCATGGTTTAGAGGCAATTTCACATGCTGGTTTGCTCATTTCCCCAGCAAAACAGGATCCCTTCTAGACAGTTCCTCAGCAGGAGGAATGATGCCACAGGCAGGAATGAACCGCATCAGAACATGCTCACTATGTTTGTCAACAGCTAATTTGTACACTTCAGTACCAGTACCTCTGCTGTCAATGTGGCAGATCCAGATGTACCAGAATGAGGCACAGCCAAAGATCCTTTTGAGCTACAGCTCCAAATGCAGTAGTAATGAAAGGCACGGGAAGGCATTGCATCTCCAAAAGAAGATGTTAAGAAAACCATGCATCCTATATTTTTGTCCATACAAGACTGAAAATCGAAACCTTAGCTGGAGACGTGATCACAGGATAAGGATATTTTAGTCCACAACAGCTCCATGGCCATCATCCACTCCTTTTTCAGCCAAGGGTAATCATCTTTTCAAGAGTATAAAAGCACTTAACTGAGCTTAAAAAAGAGGATAACTTATCCTGAAACAAGACATACTTTGCCTCCCCAATCCCTTTCCTTTCCAGTAGCAGAGAACAGTTTATGGAACACAGGCTGCCGTATCGTGATTTGTGCTACATAGGCTGAAAGGGAGCTGAGCCTTATGAGTCAGTTCTTGCAATTCTGTGCAAATTCAGGCCAAAACCCATCTTTCAGACTGACAGCTTGATTTTATGCCATGGAGGCAGCGGGGCGGGGGGGGAGGGGGGAAGTCACCACAAGTCTTCTGCACTGCTCGAAGCTGCTGGAATATTAATTAAAATTAGACACTGCAGAAAAGAAGTAAGCATCAAGCAGGAAAGAAAAGACACAGCCCAGGAGCTGCAGCAGGTTATTGAGAACAAAATAAATAAAACAGTAAGGAGAAGATTACTGTTAATGGTCCAAATGGGCACAATTCCTGAATATTTCTTCTCTGTAACCGCCAAAGCACAAGGAATTGTGGCTTCAGAAGTATTAACACAACTGGGTTTCACTAACACATTATCCTCTGGTTATGAACTCAAAGACATCACTGTTAAAAAAAAGACAGCAAAAGTTGCACAAACAATATTCATTCTGCGTTGTATCAGGCTGTAAAATGAGCTAGTGAGTTCTTTAGGGAAAGCAGAACAAAGACAGGTCATTGCCCTACGGAAGCTGCATTTCAATGCATCCAGGGAAACTGCAGAACAATTGCATGGGCAACCACAAAACCATTCCTTCCTAGCTTTAAAGTGCCTGACTCTCACCTAACCATTGTAAATCTCTTTTACATGCCATAGCTATTTGCGTCTCTTATATCCTGGCTTTGTTTTTAGGACAAGTAATAAGAGCGAAAAACATTTTCTGCTATCTCCTGTGGTAACAGCTTCCTTGCATTCAGATTCGATGTCAGCAGGACTCAAACCCTGAACTTGGCCTACTGCTACAGCAGTTAACAGTGCCATCACTAATTTGGCACAGGTGGAAGATTTTTTAACCTGAAGAGGCAGGTGATAAGCTGAATTATCTTTTCACAATGCTTTGTGGGGTCAATTAGCTCCCTTGGTTCAAAAGCATTGGCCAGAGGTAGGAGGTTACCAGAGCTGAGCTGGGACTGAGAGAACCCTGTCCACCTTTTCTTTCCAGGTCCCCAAAATCACCCTTGCACCTGGGACAGGACTATCTGAGAATCTGGGCAGCACTTGCATTACAATAGCCTTGGAAACCTTATACCATTGCAGCTATGTTATTTGGAGCCATGACATGGCAACACGACTAGAACCAGCTATGACAATTCTGATGTACAGCAAACAGGGAAAAAAAAAAAAAGAAAAAGAAAAAGGTACGCACTGAAGCTGTCCATGCTGCAGGAGCTTTCTCACGACAGTTTTTGGCAGGCAGCAGGAGTAGGGAAGGTGTACTACATATCCCCAAGTGTCACACAGTCACCGCAGGAAAACTGAAGGGCAATTCAAATAAAAGTTTACAGGAACATTTATCGATCTGTTAATCATAAAATCCCAGTTTATTAGCTGCTACATTAGCAAACTTTAAACTTCAGCAGGCCATGCTCAGAACAGTTATGCACAGTAATAGGTTTACAACTGCACTGAGTGAATGCCAAGATCAGAAGTGAAAGAGTAGCCATTTTAAAACAGTTCAGCAACCTTCTCCTGTTCTACTGAACATTAGGAAACACTCCATCTCTTCGTGCTTAACACATAGCTTGTAGGAAACCACAGTCGCAAAGATAACAACAACTGTAAATTCTCTCTTCCTTGGTTTTCACAGAATCGCAGAATGGCTGGGTTGGAAGGGACCTTAAAGACCATCTTGTTCCATCTCCCTGCCATGGGTAGGGACACCTTCCACTATCCTAGATTGCTCCTGTCCCACCTGGCCTTGAATACTTCCAGAGATGGGGCAGCCACAGCTTCTCGGGGCAGCCACAGCTTCTCTGGGCAACCTGTGCCAGGGCCTCAGCACCCTAACAGGGAAGAATTTCCTCCCAATATCTCAACTAACCTTGCCCTCTGGCAGTGGGAAGCCATTTCCCCTTGTCCTGTCCCTCAAGGCTGTTGTCCAAAGTCCCTCTCCAGGCTCTCTTGGAGCCCCTTCAGGAACTGGAAGGGTAGGCAAGCTCTCCCCAGAGCCTTCTCTTCTCCAGGCTGAACAACCCCAATTCTCCCAGCCAAGGTGCTCCAGCCCTCTCACCACCTTGGAGGCCTCCTCTGGACTCACTCAAAGAGATCGATGTCCTTCCTGTGCTGCAGACCCCAGAGCTGGAGGCAGCTCTGGAGATGGGGTCTCAACTGAGCTGGGCAGAGTCCCCTGCTTGCAGCCCAATCTCTCTCCTTTAGTGCCCACAAAAGCAGTTGCCCTTTTTAAGGCCTGACATTCCAGCATTCTTCCTCTCTACAGGACAACAGTTTCTGCAATGCTATATTCTTAACATGACAAACTAAGGAAAGCCCTGTGCTGGAGAGCTCTGAAATACGAAGACAGCTATGCTAGCACAGAGTGCTCTGGGGTACAGCCTGGCATGGCTGAGACAGGAGCTCCACACACAGCTAAGCACCAGGTTACCTCATACAGTGCCTGCATTAACCTTTTCAGAGGACACTATTCTCACATTTTTCAACTCAGCTGGCACAACACATCACAGTAGGAGGGCTGATAGGTTTCCTTCTTCTCTCAACACTGCTGAACTAAATCAGACGATTTCAGCATGGATAAATGAGCCCTGGCATAAAGCAGGCTGAAGCTAAATCCCAAAACACACTAAAGAGCAGGCCACTTCTGTGGATTTCTTAGCATGCTTACATAGGCAGCCTACCATAAGCTCACACTGCCTTTTACCAATTTAGCCTCTTTAATTGAAAAGACTACATTTTCAAACAACATTATTTCCCTGTTCCCACATCACTGTATACTGCTCCCTCCGGAAATCCCTTTACAAATAGTCCTTTCAAGTACCTCCACCTACATGTTCTCGCAGAGTATTGCCATTACACAGAAACAACTGATCAGCAGTGTAGATAGCCCTTAAATAAACACCACCATTATACTTCAATGTTTCATACTTGCTGCTCATACCTATTGAAAACAAAGTATTTTGTAGCTATTCAAGGTTAAAAAAAAAACTGGTATTTTTTTCACACAGATAAGGGCATGAAAATACCTAGCAAAACACTCCATGGTTATGAGGGCAATGTTTGTAAGGAGTTCATGCCCTCAAGTACAGAAAGGGAGTTTGCAGTAACAAAATTAAAATACTATTTTGATTTGATAATTACTCAGATTTACAGAACTCAACAGCAAGTGGACATTACAGCTAGAAAGTCACACTCCAATGAGAAGTTAAGAAGTGCACAGTAAGCTACTAACAACCAGTACAAACAGCTCATTGTTCTATTATGTTTTATCATAGAAGGTATTCATGATCATCTTGTCATGCTCTGTTTTTCCCCTTCCTCATAACACATGGCAAGCCCCTTCCCCTAGCAGTAGAGAATGAGGCATAGTGCTGTACTAGATAAAAGTTTGGTTTACTTGGTGAAATAATCTCTTACAAAAGAAGACCTGTGGGTTTTTTCTAACTGCTAAACTGAAAACACAGTATGAGGAAAACAGCCCTCAGAGAAGGAATTACTTCAGCAATTTTCCAGATTTGACACAGACCTATGAAACACTTCCAAATTTCAGCTGCCACCCGCTTCTGAGCAGGTTTTGGATCACTTATTAGTACTTTGCAGTACATGTCTTGCTCAAGTTTCCATTCCAAAACAGAAGCCCATTTTGTCTGGGCTCTACTGGGAAGTAGTTAACTTCATGCTCAACAGAAAATAAGCTGTCAATAACAAGGGAAAAAACATCTGGTGATTCACTGACACAGACTTTTACCTCTGTCATGTTCATACATCAAGCCGCAAGCAAATCGAGCAGTTACAGAAGAGAAGACTTTCTTGGTCCAAACAGACAATATCTACCTGGTATCACATTAAATATATCAGAGTTCTAGTCAAATTTGTCTCTTAGTGCCTCTTTATCTTCTATCATGACACATTCCCTCCAGCCTTCAGCTCACAAGCACTAGGACTGCACACTGAAATACCACTTCCTGGTTCTTGGAAGACACTTCTGCTTCAGATCTGCGATAGCTGCTCTCCAGCTGACTCATGCAGCTGAAACTGAGACATGCTTATTTTCTTGCTACCAAAAACTACAGAGCTTCTCAGTTACTTCAGATGAGGCGGTGTGCTGTTCCAGAAGGACAGATAACCCCCTTGTTTCGGACACAGGTACTGAGGCACTACTTTTCATTCATGCTAGCATACGGTGGGATGCAAAGGGAGCAAAAAGTCACCCACCTACAGACAAAACAGTTCTAATCACATAAGAAAAAACAGGAGCAGAAATTAAAAAAAAAAAAAAAGTCACAATTAATCCACATATACTAATGGACAACCTTCTGCTTTGATCTTACCCAACAACCTGTTGTTTTGCCCTGACAAAGTGAGAGCTTGGGACTCATCAGTCTTATTTCACTTGTTTCATTTCTGTACTATTTCTCACCATCTCCTGTACCTGGTCACCTTTCGAACAACTCTCTGTCTCAAGGATTGGTAAAATTCTCCTTCCCTCCATCTCCAGAGGCTCATCAGCCTTCTCCAAGGTGATGTCTCTTTGATTACAGCCCACAAGAGGGGTTGAACTCAGTCACTAAAGCAGGGCAGCCTTGTTCCCATCGCTTGTCAGCTTAGCCACCTAAACCACCAGAAGACTACCAAGACAAGGAAGTTCGGCCATCTTTTAAATTGTCAAATCAGTTAATAAATGTCCAAAAAGCACCATAGTGGTGCATGGTAAATGGCAGGAATGGGAAAAAAGGCATTTCCCTTTTGGCAGCAATGGGCTATTGGATCAGCACAAGCTGCATGCGAAACTGTACCTTACCCAGAACCTCCCAATCCAGAGCAATCATCATCCTATAATAACAATATGTAGTGCTTAGATGTCTATAGCCCACATCACACAGTTCTTGCCTGAGAGCAAACTTGAGAGCAGTTAATGATTGAAAAGCAGCAAATCCCCAAGACCTTTCTCCTGTACTTTCACCTACGCAACACACATGTATTTGCTCTCCTTCCCTTCTCCCACAAAAAGACCTTCTAGTCCGCACACAACTAATCATGTTTACACATTTCCCTTTCTCTGTTATTTTTCAAGAATTGCCCAACCCCCTTCCAAGATGGCTTATAACCAAAAAACTTCAGTGCTGGAAGCAACTCAGCAAGGCCTTAGAAGACAGAATAGAAGCTTACTTTGCAAGTTACTAGCATTGAGACCTGACTTGCTCACAGCTTGTCCCATGAGTCTAAGCTTAAACAGGCAAAATTTTAAAGTCTCTGATGTGAAGAATTCATGTCCAAGCAGTGCTTGAACTTACCCCTCTTACATGCTGGCTTTAGGCAGGGACAGCATGTTACTGTCTCTGTCTCAGGATTTCACAGCACAGTAAGTAGCATGGTGACCAAAGGAGTCTGTTCAAGCTTTCTCCTTCTACTCAAGTTACCGCTCAGGCTGGACAGCCTATTTCTTAACCTCATCTCAGTGAGAGTCACAGAGAAACTCAGAAAAATATTTACATTTAGCTGGCTCCTAGTAACTCAAGACGTGCTGTTTTGTCCCATCATGAGAATTATCAAATAATGCTAGTACACAAACACACTGTTCACTTAAAGCACCTTGCTTAGTTTGTGTATGTCAGAAATTTCCAGGAAATCTGCAAGGTCTTTAGGTAACTTAAATAAATACCCTTTTAGGGAAAAAGAAAACAACCAACCAAAATCCAAGCCAAACACCACAACAAGTAGAGGGTCTCAAGACTCCTCTTACACCGAGTGTGAAGATTTCTATAGTTCTTCATACCTAATAAGCCACAGAAAGGCATGGCATATCAATCTGACACAGGAAAACCACGACAGACTATCACAGGCAGGTAGGACAGTACAGGCTCTAGAAACTGTTTACACGAAAGCAATAGCTTTCCTGGTCTCCGCTGTTAAAGTTACTGATAAAACAAACTGAAGATGAGCAATAGGAAAAATACAATTGAAGTTAAAACAACTGAAGAGTTTTGATTGACTTTTTAAAGGAGCTGAGTTTTAATACAGTGAACAGAGCAATACTTCTAGCAGTAAACCAGATTAGGCAGAAGCATAAAACATGCTAAATTTAGATGTAAGCAATTTTGAGCCTCAGCTACATGAGAAAGTTGGGATCAAACATACAACCCCTTAAACATAGATGCGAGATAAGGCTTTTCAATAAAATCTTAGATGCTGTGAAAATTTGCTGTCCCATGAACAAATAAGCAAGCTTAAATCCTGTGAGTGAAGTAGGTCTGGCATGGGGACTGACATGCAAAGAGCAGAAAGCTCTAGACAGCACACAGATACCATGACAGGGTATTTAGGTTGCACTTTCCCAACTGCAATGATAAGACTGTTCTTCTACAGGAAGCACACCCCTCGTTTCACCTGGAGTAAGCCAGCCTCCTCCACACTGTGGGACCCTCACCTTGTTGTAGAACTCTTGCTCCCTGGGACCACGAGGTGGTGGCTGCAACTGCTTCAGGACAGTCCCATCTGGATGCTGCAGTATTCCTAGAAGAGAAGCATTTCCTTCAGGGCTTAGTTTTAAGAGGTACAGCTTTTTGTCTTTTTCTGTTTCCAGAAATAGAGACTTCACCATCAAGGACAGCCTACTAAAAAGCTGTACTGCTTCCATGGCACACACACTAGAGACAAAATTGTCAGCTCCTACACATAACCCTTAGCAGAGGTTTGCTTGCATTCCTCTTATTTCTAGCCATTGAATGATTTCTGGGTGTAGTTCTACCCAAGGCCAACACAGTACTGAGATTTGACATTAAAAGTTCCACTCCCAAAACCCCCATCATTAACTAAAAAAGATTACACAGACACTCCCTTTTTAAATAATTCATAAATTGTTTTCCAGCAATGCAAAGACATTAAAGGAGTACCACATTTAATGCATTTCTCACTACTAGAACAGAAATAAATGTCCTGTGGATGTACATCTACACTAGTGGCACAGAAGGAGCATGTCTTTACTACAAGAAATAGCACCCCTACAGCACTCCAAGCGATCAGATGCTCCAATTTATCACCCATAATTACAGTACAGAATTTTATCTCAGGCAACACCTTCATCAAGCCTGCACAAAATACCCCAATGAAACAGCCTTAATGACTCTCCAGCCACCAGTATTTCTGAATACCTGCAGAAGAAATGTAACTGAGTATTCAAGGATACTCAAGAGATGGATGTAGGCAAGAATGGAGAAAAGTAACTGTACTTCTTTTAAACGTGTACTGTGTTGCATCATCTGGTGCAAGGGAAAATCATAAACCCATTTCTGGAAAAGAAATTTTCTCCTAGGATTAATTTCTAGCTTTCCAAACAGTAATTTATTTTGCTTAGAAGGGTAACAAAAATGACAACTGTATCCAAAATAGGTTCTATTTTCAACTTACCGCGTAAGAAAACAGAAAAATGAGCCAGGAACTTTGCATCCCAAAGAGAGTTTGAAGTTGTAATAGCAATTGTGTTTTTCACCTCTTAAAAACCATCATCTGTGAATGGGCTCTGCTGTGCAGTCTTGGAAACTAAACAAAATCTTTAGAGACCAAGATATTTACTTTAAAACAACCACCAGACTTAGAATAGTTGGCTATGCCAAAGATTTGCTTTTAAAGTTTGCATAAAGCAGCTCTGAAGTAATGTTTCTTGCTTAAAGTGAATTTTATATACTTTCCAAAACTAGAAAAGTATTGCCGCACAACATGTGCAGCTACCACAACATCTTCAAGACAGGGCAGCTTGTGTTCCCCCTCCCGGTACCCTTCTGCACATTCTGGAAACCACTCTGCTAAGTGCACCAAGTACTTGAATGGCACATGTTCTATATGTGAATTGTCAACAACCACAACACTAAAATAGGTTTTATAACACATGCTCCTCAAAAATCTGCATTTTGGCTTTGGTAAGTAGACAATCTACAAGGTAGAAAGACCAGGCAAAGATTCCTGGAAGCAGAATCCATACACTATTGGGCTGATACATACTATCTGAAGAGTTTAATATAAACTGACATCTAAAATTTCCTCATTCTCTGCATTCTTGACAGACTAGAGCACCTACTGCACTGCTCTGACACTGTGACTGGCGCAGGACTGAAAACCAGAGCCATGTCTCAACATTCACCACAAAGAGGTAAACTCCATAACCTTCCCTCTGATCTACAACAGGAAGCAGAGATACCATCACCTGTAGATCATACTAACATACGGATGTTGGTATGGGTTTGTTGTAGGCTTCCTGGGGTTCTTCAGCACAGACAGGGAATAGTACTGTTTTAATATATGAAAAAGCAACTCAACATTTCTGAAGAATCAACAGAACTATGTTGAAAATAAAATCCTGAAATATCTCACAAACATTTCTCTCTGGCTGTGGATACAAAGCTTGCTACCATCCTGAAATGAGCAAGTAAGTCACTCTGAAGAATGGCCCCTTTAGCTACAGAATCCCACTAATGGCTTAGGGACCCCACGCACTTTGCAGGTACAGGCACCAAATCATAGCCAGGTGCCGGAGGCTCTAATAAGGTGGCATATCCCATCAGTTTCTGTCTCTCTCTACCCGCGTACGAAATTAAAACACAACCCAAAGTCATTACTTACTACACAGGATTTACCTGGGGGAAGCACTACTGCACACAGCATTCAACAAAAGGGCAGTCACAATGCACAGAAGCCTAATGTCTACATGTGCATGCAGAGAGCCTGTAAGATACCTTCCTTTGCAAGGCAGTAACAGTCACAGGGAGCAAAGGGAAAAAGGAAGGTTATTCAGGTGGGAACCCTATGGCAAAGAAATTTCACAGTGTACTTCCACTTAAAAAAAAAACAAACAAACAAACAAACCAAAAAAAAAAAAAACACAAAAAAAAAAAAAAACCCTTTAGATACCTTCAAGTCCTCTGTCTGTTTGTATGTGGGAATAGAAGGGAAAATCAAGTTACAAAAATGAGAGCTGTGAGTACCAGAACAGTTTTGGTCTTCATTTCAACATAAAACAGTTTCAGGGATGAGATCATCAACCATGGTGGTACCTCTGCAGAAAAGTCTTGGTCTTACCCATGAGATGCAGTGGAGCTAGCTTTACCTAACCCACTGGAGTGGCACCTAAAATATAGATGATCACCTGTTCTGTTTGATCTAACTGAAGTAAGACTGATGTGCCAAAGGTGAAGCTCCCCTTCACCTTTGTGAAGTAAGCCCTTTTTTGCCTGATTCCACCTCATGCTACAATATATGAACAAGGAACACATACACCTTCAAGAATCCAATGCACCTTCATCTACATTTTATTGCACCATCTGCAGCTGGGGTAAGGGAAAAGAATTACTTTTCTGTGGAGATTATCAACAGCAAGACATGCCACAGACACAGCTGTAAATAAGACAAACTCACAGTGGCCTTAGTGCTGTAATTCCACTCACTGATGACTGAAAAGGTTCTGAAGTTCAGCTCTCGGCAGGGACAGAGAGAAGAATGACTTTTCTGTCAAGATCATCTGCAGCGAGGCACACCATGGATGCAGGCTGTAGATAAGACAAACTCACAGTGCCACTAGTGCTGTAATTTCACTTACTGATGGCTGACAGGGTTCTGTAATTCAGCCCTTGGCCTATTCAGCAGGGGCAGTTCCTGCTGCCAGGGTTCAAAGGCAATATCCCAGCAGGTACTCATTATAGCTACTCTCAGAGGGCACACTGCAAGTTGAATGGATGCATATCTCCTGTCTGGCTGAGAGGCAGGAGTTACCCCAAATGCCATGTCCTGGAAAGGCAAGAAATGCCATTTGGCAAAAATTAACCTGGCCACTTCCTTTGGCACTGACCACTGCCTATGCTAAAAGGCCCCTTCATCAGAAGGGCTAACACCTTACTCCTCAACATGGAATTAAAATAGAAATTTAGAACTGGTGGAGGCACACTTAAAAATGCTGTATCCTCACGCATTTGTATTATTAGAGCACTTACTAGCCACTGGTTCAGATTTATCATTAAATAAACAAGCAAATAACTATAGCTTAGTAATAATTTGCTGAAGTTTCTCGTGGCCACAGCTTCAGGTGGTCCCGTTACATAAATCACGTTTTTGACATGTTCTGAGAGAACCAGTATGCTTTTACCTGAATTCCCACTTTTTAAAAGGTGCCTGACAAAATGAAGCTGAACAGCGGAAGTCCTTCGATTTAAAGGTGCCTGATAACTATCACGTCCTGACAGGCTAATGCCATTTAGGAAAAGCACCAGAAGAACGAAATTTGGCAGCGGTGACCCCGCTCCATGCACGGCCTGTGCGCAGCGGGGAGCTCGACCGGCCTTCACAGGGAGGCCTCGGTCCCTCGGCACTGCCCCAGGCCCCGGCCCCGACCTCCCGCGCTGCTACTGCACCTCTGGCGGACAGGTGCGGGCACAGCCCGGCAGCGGGAGCTCGGGAACGGCTCGCCCCCCGGCGTCGCTCCCGCCTGCACCGACCCTCGCCCCGGCAGCCACGGAGTTGCCCCTTCGCCGGCGGGGCGTGAGGGAAATCGAAGCCAAACCGCCCCGTCACAGCCGGTCTGGGAGAATTCAGATGAACGGAGGGTGGGGTGTGAAGAACACCCGCACGGGTGACCCGGCCAGGCCCGCCGCCCCCTACCCGCGCCCGTCGCCGCTCACCGCCTTTATCCTTGCCGTACATGTGCCCGGCCACCTGGTGCGACAGCGGCACGCACCCGTTCAGCGCCCGCCGCCGGCCGCCCCCCGCCGCCGCGGGGCCCGAGGNGTGGGCCCGCTGTTGTCGTGACGGTGACGGTGGCGGCCGCGCTGCGTGGGGCGCGGCCCCGGGAGAAGGCCTGGATGGGCAGCGCCGGTTCAGCGGACGCTGGAGGAGGCAGCAGGGCCCGGCGCGACCGCCGAACTGGCCCCGAGCCGCAGAGCGGCCGGGTACCCCAACCCGTGGGTACCCCCGGCCGGGCCGCCAGCCCTCGCTCCCCCGCGAGAGCCGGCAGACCGGTGCGGTGGCGGGCAGGGGTCGTTCCCCTCCGCTGGTTCTCGGTAACCTGAAATACCCCCGAATCCTTTTCATTTTTAAATAAATCTACCGTCATGCTGAGGTTTGTTTAATTTCTCTCCAGCAGGTCGAAGTGACTGCAAGCGAGATCCAACCGAAGTATATGAACAGTATAAACTTTTACAGTCGTCAGGGAGCCCTTAAAGCAGCCTGAACCAGAACCTTGCCACTCTCTGTACTCTCTGTACATGCTGGTCTTGCATTAGAGATGAGCGCACCTGGCCCAACACCAGATTAAACTGGATAACAGATTAATTTCTAAGTTGAATTTTACCTTCCCATGGACAGAGGAAGGTATGCACGGCCCTGCATTCACTCTCAGGACCCCAAAACTTGGCCATTCATTAACACTTCACTAGGGCACATATCAGCTCTATTTAGCAGCCTGTAATTACTGCCTTTTCTTTTTGCTGTTTCTTTCCTTTATAAAATGAGCAGATCTCTGTGAGTATTAGATCTGCACTTTTGCTGTGATATCTGCCAGTGTCAAGTTCTGTTTAGCATTAGTAGGACACATAAATGGGAAAAAAAGGCCAGAGACAGGAAAATTAATTTTAGAAGATATAGGTTTTATAAAATGGCCTGATGCATATTCAAGAATTGGCACTGACATCTGAGGGACTACGATATAGTGAGCTAGGCTATTTACCACCTCTTCCCCATCCCATAGTTGGGAGATGTGGAGATGGTGGTTGGGAGAAGTGACAGAAGTTTAACGGATTTACTGGGGAAATTAAAGTATCAAAGGAGCAGGAGTGTCACAGGGAAAATTAAGACTTGAAGAGTGAGAGAAAGGAGCAAAACATATAAATCTGTTGAAAATGAGTTTCTTAGTTCATTGTTCATGGAACAGTTTGTTTTAAACTCTTAATTGGCTAAGGTGGTGCAGACAGGGGTTACAACTCAGCAAGATCCTTTCTGAAGTAACAAGGCTAGGCAGAAAATGTTTTTCCCTCCTGAATATCCCCTTCTCATCAGTCATTACTGTCCAGCCCTAAAGATTAGGAGCCAGATGGGTGCAAAATAAGCTCCTATCTTCAGATACCCAATGATGAATTTTCCCAGGGGGGTGCTGGCACAGGAGAGAAATACCACAGATTGGCCTACCCTTGCACAAGAATTAGTGAGGAGTACAGTGAAAAAAAAGCACAAGTGTATGTGTCTGGCAGAGAGAGGACTCCCAGTCTTGACAGCAGCAGCTGCTGCAAGGTTTGGATGCCAACCTGAGCCTTGCAGAAAGATATTTCCCTCTGCAGAGATGTGAGGCACTTCAGCTAATCTGGGTCTAAACACAGAGAGAAAAACAGAGATGGCATTTCAAACTTGTCTAAGTGCCCATCTAACACTGCAATCTGCCTGAACTTGAAGTCTCAGTGGAAAAAAGAATGGAATTAAAAGGCAAAAAAATGGGAATTTAAAGACTATTCAAGCACCTAGTCCTCAACAGATAGCTGTTAGATATTCTTGCAGCTAACAGAAGTGGGCCTGGAGGGCATTAAAAGAAAAACAAAAGCATGAGTAATTGGAATAAGCAAACACTGACTCTTTCCTTTTTCCTGACATTTGCTTTAGTCAGATTTATGCATACAGAAATCAAGTGACACGAGACTATCCTCCACTCACTCATTCCACCCTCACACTTCAGCACATGGAGTTCACTAATCTTACCTGGTAACTTCTAAAATGAAACAAGTGAAACAGAGAGAGTAGCAGAAATGGCAAATAATTCCTTTCTCCACAGTGTGATACTGTAAGAGATTGCACTGAAAACTGAACCTACCAGCAAGATTCCCAAAGAAACTTCTCATCTCCAGGCTGTGCAACTGCACTCCAAGAGAAAGCAGAAGAGCCTGAAAACAGCTCCTAAAAGGAGGGGCATTTGTCTGAGAATCTCCTCCAATTCCCCCAACAAAAAGCATTTGGCAAAATTATACTTAATTCTGGATTACTCTTTCTCAGTGTTGCTGAAAGTAAGTCTTACCTCATTCAGTCTGATGACAATGTACAGACTAACAATGCCTAGAAAACACCATGCCTGTGTTTGCACTATGAGAGGATGTGTCATGGGCAGATTGCATGGCTGCCCCGAACTGAGCAAGGATTACAAGAGAATCACTTGCTACTGAAATAAAGGCCTTTTTCAAACACAACAGCTAGTTAATAACTAACTGCAAGATGCATGGTAGTTTAGTAAAGGAAATAAGCTCATACTTAAGTGGAAGTGCAGGAGAACATTAGGTAAACATCAGTGGGGCTGGGTCTTCGCCAAAATATTGGTATTCTAGAAGTATGCTGACAGCAAACACTGCTGGATTTTTCACTGTACCTTCACATGGTTCACAGCCACCTCTTCCATACCTCACCGAAAATACTGCTCTTTTGCCGGAGCAGTGTTTTCTGCACAAGATCTGTGCGAGAGATGTGGATCCTGCTGCCCACAGAGCCACTTCCTGCATCAGGCGGCCGCATTTGCGTAGCTCCTGCCAGCCCAACAGATTGCAACAGAGCTGGCCAGGACTGTACATGTGGGCCTGAGAACAAATGTCCATCACCCAAACCAGTTATTTGCTGGACAGGCAAAAGCATCTACAATGGGGCTCCTGCGGGCAGGGAGGCCTGTCCCACTCACACAATGCAAGGCAGACACCATCGCAGCAGCATAGACGTTGCAGCTGCATTGCGGCTTTTTTCTTGCCATTTCAAAGCAGAAGTGTTGCTGTATTGTGACTTCTTAAAATCACTCAGGGCTTTTAATCCTTTATTAAATTCATAGAATTTAAATTAAATTAAATTCACAGAAGTTCTGTCCTGTTTAGTTTTTGTTAAGTGAAGGAAAATCTAAACTTACCCTTGTTTGTTTAAAACTCAACAGGTGTAAACTCAACAGGTAAAACTCAACAGGTGCTGTCCTGCTTTCTTTCCCAGCTATGGCCTTATCACTTAGGCATCATGTCCCACAGTGATTAATATTTTACCTAGCAAACTGATGCAAACTCTTTGACACTACTCTCCTCCCTGGCAACTGGTCCATCTAGGGGTTTCCAGCAAGAAAACAAAGCGATGCTGTCAAAAGCTAAACTACACTCTCTGTGATAATGTGGTAAATTTAAAAATTACTGCAAGGTTAATTCATAGCATGTGTATCTTCTAGATCACAGTTTCTACAATCAGAACTGCAGCTGTAAATTTGGGGAGGTCTGTTCTGTATTAGAACGATACAAGGACTATAAAAGTGAGAAGCTCATTTCAACAGTTCTTCAGAATCCTTGGATTTTATTTTCTTCTTGGTGGTCAATAAAGAAACTAAGCCAAATATTCGAAGGAAAAGTTCATTTTTGAACTGAGAGTAGGTTAAGGGGTGGCAGGCAAACGGAAGGGCTTTGATGGTGGAGAGGAGGCAGCAGTGGGTGTTTGCTGAGACTGGTTTTATTCAACATCCTCATTCACAACCTACAGAACGGAGAGTACACAAAATCCCCACGTCTATGGATATTCCTGACCTCCTTAGGGCAGTCAAATGCTATGCCAATGACAACGCCTTGCAGGATCTCACAAAATTGAACAAAAGGCACAGTGTTGGCGTAAGAGTTTCAATGTAGATAAATGGAGGGTAACACATGTAGAGGAAAATAATCCAAACCAAAGCTCTTCGATGTTGATGATGGAACTTGAAGAGGTGCCCCCCGTGGGGGAGGTGGGCATAAGTGGAGGCTTGGGGCACAGGGTTTCTCTGTCCCTGTTCCCTTGGTCATGTGTACCCCAAATCCTGTCCCCTATTGGTCACTTTGAATGTAGCCTGCGGGAATCCTGTACTTAAGGGGGTGTCCACGGCACTCCGGGGAGGGTGCTTCGAGAGCTGTTCTAGGGGCAGTCGCTGTCGGAGTCCGTGCCGGGCTCCGGCCATGTGCGGCTGGGAGAATAAAATCTGAAAACATCTCTCAAATATCGTCTCCTTAATTCTTCCACGGGCCAAGGCTGTCTCGCAGGGAAGGTTGCAGCGACCCCACTGCAACAGGAACTGGCCACCACGGCCCAGGAAAGAGATACCGAAGTCGCTGTTAACGGTTGCCTGAGATCATCAGTCCAGTGTGCATCTGCAGCCAAAAAAAGCCAACAAAACATTGGGAAGCAGCAGGAAGAGTGTTGAGGGAAAGACAAAAGGTGTCATTTTGTTGCTCTGTGTACCCTCAGCATACCGAGTCCAGCTTCCATGCCTGGTCTCTCACAGAGAATAGGAACGTACCATTAACTATCAGTGTGAAAGATGAAACCATGATTTGTGGAGAGTAAATAGCTGAAGCATGCTTTAGGTGCCTCCAGTCCTAGAAAACAGCAATGACAGATATGTGTGCTTTGACATCTTTGAGAAAGAAGTTGCACTTCTTTCTGAAACAGAAACTTTGGATCAAAGTCTTTGGTACCATCTCCTGATCTCATGGCTTCCATGTAGATACAGATCCTCCCTTTGTCCTTCTAAACAGGGATTTTTTCCAAGTACAGTGTTGTATCAGTATCACGGGTTGCTCAGGGTTTACGAATGCATGATGGCATTGGGATTTTACCAGCCACATCGTAATGCTTTACGATAAGCCCAGAACTTGATTTAAGGCGATTAAGACCAAGAGGTTTATTTAAAATGCCTGTTTGTCTTTCCCTAGAGGTGACTTAGATTGCCTCCACCTGCAGTAAATTAAACACTTTTTATCCATTAAGTCCACTGGCATTTAAAAAGTCTCTTCTATTAAATGGTATTCTACTGCCAAAATTTATTTGCAAAACAACAGTCACAACCCTTAAAAAGTAATTTAACCTGCACAGCTGTTAGGGCCAAGAATGAGATTGAAAGAACAAGCTCACACTGCTTGAAAAGAGCGACAAATAATTACTGCATTGGAAGTCTGTGCTGGCCGTTGTTTTGGTACCCGAACCTTGAGCAAGAGCCCTGGCAGTGAACAGACAGTGCATCTTGAACATGTCTTACCCATGTATGGTGATATTTGCCAGCTGTAGAAAAGTATTTGAGAAAAGTTATGGAGTCAGTGACCTTATCATTCATTTTGCTGCCTGTTGCCAGCTAACTCAACTGAACAGAACAAACATTGCAGTTACTGAGCAGATCCTTGCAGTACACTGATTTTTGAATGCTTTACACATTAAAGCTATAATTTCTGGGATGCCCAGGAAGCTTTTTTGCACAGGCTGCTCCTGGAGAGGAGAAGGCACTTTTTTTTTGGTGTGAGTCTGCCACACATAAAAACAGCAGAGGAAAACCGCGGTCTGCATGACAAAAAGGATGCAGAGCAGAGTGGAGTAAGGGCAGTGCAATGTAAAGTGCAGGAAAAGAGGGATGGTTGAGTATTCAGCTGGGGAAAACGTAACAAGAGACATGATCTATCTCTCTGCTTATGTGAGGCCTTTTCAGCTTCTATATATTGAAGGAAACTCAAGAAGTTACTTGAGAAGCCAGGCAAATCCTTTCTTACCAGTTGAAACTTTACATGGGAAAGGTGGACTGCATTCTGCTTTGCTAGTCCTGTAAACCTACTGTGATTTTACTGACTTCTGGGGGCATGCTGGTAAATACTCCTTTTATTTATTACAACTGCACATCTAATTAAACAGCTTACAAAGTGGGGTGTGGAGGAACAGGAGACTGCTAACGGGACCCACCGCACAGGTGTACATTTCTTTCTGTCCAGTACTGCAGGATTTCACAGTTGAGGGAGAAAAACCCCAGTAAGATGTTTGCTCAAACACATAATCCCCTCAACTCTTGAGAAGCATGGGTTTGGCTAATAGAACCGCCACTTTATAATTTTTATGCTTGGTTCTATTAAGGTGTATAATGAAATGCAGTATACCATTGTGTCACTTGATTTATCCCTTCTTGTTATCATTTAGTACTGTTAAATGATGGTAAGTCTTCTCTAGCTTATGCTCTCCTCCCAATCCACTTTTTTTTCTCCCTTTTCCTCTTCTTTCTCTTCACAAATTTCTTTGTTTATTTTTATGTTATTTAGTTTTCATTCAGCTGCTCTCTGCATTAGCCTCAGCATTAGGCAGCTTGGAAATCATCCTGCCAAGAAATGCATTGCACACCCCAGCAGCTATAGAAAACAAGCAGCAGAGAGCTTCAAGCAGCAGCCCCAGGTACCCACTCTAAATTAATCATGGCTCTAAGAAAGTTATTTTGACAGTGCAAAGAAGCTACTCATCAATGCAGGAAAACAACAGCAGAACAAGCCTGGATGCAGAGAGCAACTGGGGGAACAGGTATCCAGCACCGCTGGACTGAGTATGAGTCAGCGCAGATCTGTGTGAAATGTTCTGCCTGGGCTGAAATAGCAATGGTGAACACCAATAAATTCAGCCTCGTGGCAGTAGCGTTGGGCATCCTCTCTCTGCCCACAGGCAAGGGGAGACTGTGCTCATCCACCTAATCCAGTCAGGGCTCAAGGTGGGTTTTGTCAGCCTTGAAGCTTCAAGAGTTGAAACAAAAGCCAAATTTAGCATGAGACTTCCATGTCCACGGTGGCTAAGCAGAAGCCAGCTGACAAGGTTCCTCTGCAAAACCAGTGTTTAGTTTCATGCCTACATTCTTATCCTTCCTATTATAAAATGTTCTTCCGTTTCTTGGGAGTGAGCAACTGCAATAGAGCAGTGACTCATGTTTCCATGTCTTTAGTTGCATTACACGGAAAGGAAAATCCAAGTCTAACTGCTGCACAATTGCACGAGGTAAGTTTTACAGACCCCAACAGCACCAGAACAATGCCCAAACTGCAATAAACTAGTAATTTTAGCAGGGCTTGTGGTGAGCTCTGCAGCTCGCTGTCAGGGAACTGGCAATACAACTCCTGGACTCAAAGTGCATGAGGCTCTGGGCATTAAAAGCTGATTAGTCAACAGCATATTTATGCAGCACTTCTAGCTGCCTGGGCTCAGCCAGCCAGCATTGCTGCTGAAATCCCTTAAATCCCAGGATGTAGAGAAAGTCCCTAGACCAGCACTGCCCTCATGGAGGTCCCACTGCATGGCCTCTGTTCCCATACAGTGGAGCAGCATAGCTGCAGTGCTAGCTGCTGACCTCCACCACCTCCTCAGCCTGCAGACTAACAGTGCTCCAATGAAACCTGCAGGAAATACCTAACTGACAGCCTCTCCCCTTCAAGGATCCTAACTGTAGAAGCACTCAAATACCTGACATTCACACTATTTCGATGAGTCACACTCAATTACTCAACAATCAGTACTTTAATTTCTTGACCTTCCCAACACTTACATGCTGAAAATAACAATGAGGAGCAGAAATCGTTTTACTCTGCAGCAAGGATTCTTCTCTGCTTTAATTTTTGAAGGATTTGTACCACATTTCTCGTAGGAGTTTCAATGTGAGGTCAAAACTGCACATTTGCATAATTTCTTTATGGTTAAAACTTGGTAGAAATGTAACCATTGTACTTCATACTCTAGACATTATTTGAAGAAAGCATTAAAGAAAGAGACTTAGGAAAACACTGGAACAGTCAAGCTCTCCGCCCATTAGAACATGGTGACCTATTATGGTACTAAGAGAAAAAATGAAGTGTTCTCTGTGATGCTCATCTAGACTGCTTGGTAAGTTTGTTTCCTCAAATCCAAGTTTCTCTTCTCCTCATCACATTCGAACAGCTTGCATAAATAAGGTGCAGTACAGGAATTGTACGTGTCTCTAATTAAGATCTGAACACTCAAATCAACATTCAGAAATGCAACACTTCTCCAAAAGTCACCAGGATGTAAATCAACACAGACTCTGCTTCTGCAACTTTGCTTCTCAGGAATAAAAACTTCCCATGGGGCCCAGCTCCCTGACACCCAAACTCCTGGAAATATTTTATTGGCAAAATCCACAGAACAGTTTTATGACTCGGGAGACTAATCTGAAACCTCACCACTTAATTTCTCAGACCATTAACACTGAATTTCTATTCTGTTAGGAGCAGCCAGGCTTTGATGTTGACAGGAAAAGGAGTCTCATAAGAAAAATCCACCCCAGACACAGGTTCACCACTACAGCAGCACTGCTGTACAGTACTACTCAAAGAACGAGCATACCCATGAGAACACAGACTTTACAGCCTTGAGATTAAGATGAGCTCAAATGTGTATTTGACAAAAACACAGAAATATCCAGTGTCATATTCTAATAATACAGAAGTTACTTTGCTTTGAATAAAAGCAATGTATTTGATAATTTAAGGTTAAAACAACTTCCATATGCATTAGTACTCAGCAAAGTAAAAAATATCAAGTGTCTTTATATTCAAGACAGACAAAAAAGACAAACATATTTGATGGCAACTTCTTTCAAGTAGGGGTCTCTTGGACAGTAGTGCCCTTACTACAACACTCCACCTGCAAACCCTTTTTCTACCTGTGCCTCCTTTACTTTTTGTGCCTTCTGCCCAAATGCAGACCAGTTGGCCAAGACCTCAGCCTCTGAAAGTCTCACACAGAGACTATGCAAAACATCTTCATCAACCAGTTGCACCAATCACCCTTAAAAAAATTAAACAGAACCTCTCCTGCCCTGATGATCTGAAGAATCCCTAAGGGTCCAGACTAAAATGTCAGCTTCTTAACAAGGCCTTTCATCTAGCCCTGAGGTAGTTTCTGTCCCAGGACATTCAGAGCTCAATCTTATGCAGGCCGCAGTTACACTAATGGACTGGGTTTAGTACAAAATTGACTCCTGCTGCCCCACTCTTTGGGTATTGCTTTGTAGTTATATGCATGTTAATAAATCAATAATATGCATGTTAATAAATCAAAGTTATTTAAGAAAACCAACATGACAGCCGTTAATGCAACCATGCCAGACAAGAAGACAAATGCCATGGGTAAGGAGGGTAAGAGCTCTCTCTGACTCATCCTTCCCTCCCTCCTTGTTTCTATTTCCAAAGCCTTTCTTTGTCCATGCCAGAGGGTTTTTGTTAAATCAGCTGAACCCCATCAGCAGCCCAGGGAGGCAGGAATTAAGACACATAGAGCCTTAAGGCCACATAGTAAGAGGTGTACCTCCTCCGGTCTCATTGGGAGGAGGTTTCCAGAACCAGCCAGTGCAGTGGTGAAGCAGATGGTGATTATGGGTGGGGTTTTAGTTTTTATTTTACCTTCTGGAATTAATCAGCATAGCTACCCCACAGAAGCATCCTGTCTGGGGAAGTTGGCTTCACTGCAAGACTGCAAGTGAAACTAAGGCTTTCTAGTAGCAAAAACAACCCTGCCACCTCCTGCTCATCACTCTTGGCGCACTTTGTGTCATTCCACTGATCTATTAAGAAAGCGCTAAGAGACCGTTTTTCTAATCCTCTTCTAAACACAGGTCTGCAGTTTGAATAGTATTTTCTTGATACCAAATGCAAGTGGGGTCAAATTTCAATGCTGCTGTAAAATCAAAGGTGAAGTTGCCCTCGAGCCCCATCTTACTTTCAGCCTTTTCTGTTGTCTGTTCATAGCTAGCAATTTTGAATTTGTTCTTTTACAGAAGCCACACAGCACAGTAGTGTAACAGGGCAAATGTGACACCTGCAGAAAATGCAGCATAATCAGAGATTAAGATGGCACTGTGATTTCTTCCCTGCCACTGCCTCCTACATGGGCATCTATCCAGGTCTCTGACTTTAGAATCTCTCTACGATTTTAGTATCTACCTTTTGATACACATGTATTTGAAAATAATTTAGTACCTATTTCCCGATGAAGTACATTCTGTGCAACATTTTAGTTTCACACTCAGTGAGAGGGTATACACACTTTACAGGACAAAAAATTTAAACCATGACTACTTTGTAAATTATGCATTGTAGTGATTGAAAGACAACAAGCACCAGAGAAAATATACATGCTGAAGCATGATGTATATACTACATTGGGAAGTCTTCAGTGATATGACAAAGAATTTGTAGTTTTTTTCCCCCAGTTACAAGAGAGCAGAAGATTTGTCAGACATTGATTCTGTAGCTTCTACTGTCCACTCTACGCCTCCTTCCTCTTGATGATCAGAGGCCCAACGTTGTCGCCAGTTTCCTCGTTGTGCTTTGTGTGAGAGCCATCACACAGTA
>VYZQ01000111.1:6243-17591 GCA_013400655.1 Mystacornis crossleyi
TATTTTCTGTGTATACTTTTCTCTATGTGATTTCCCATGGCATCCCAAACCATTAACGTTATTAAACCAATATTTTCATTTCATGGTTTACTTCATTCCTTGCAAAAAATGCCATGCTCACAAAGCTGAATTTTGTACTACATCAACAAAAAGGCAAGGAATAGTACAGAGACTAATCCCCCAATAATGTATATTGATTAATGATGAANTGTAGAGTGATTATTACTTCCTAGCCTAAAGCGCATTCATTGTTTGTGGATGTATATGCTCCTGTTCCTCTGATTTAACAGAAAATTCATTAAGATGCTTTTAGATGTAAATATATACTTAACAAAAGATAATTACTGTATGATTTTTAATTCCAACAATGCAAAGAGAGAAGAAGTCAATGTGAAATGATTGACAAAACAGCAGTTACATAAATGACAAGAGGAGTAACTAAATGTCTATCTCTTTTTCCCAAATAAAATCTAAAGGACATTACAACTACAGACAACTACAAGAAGAAGAAAAATGTTTGGAATGCCATATGCCTCCTTAAAAGGGTCAGAAATAAACATACAAATATTCAAGTTCTTAATTCCGTAAATGTAACTTTTATGAAATCAATAATATAAAAACTAAAATTCTGTTTTATATGGTGATTAAAAAAATAGATGAACAGCAAGGAAAAAATAAGAAAAGGAAGGGTTATCAGTGAAGCTTCCTGGAAAAGGACAGGGAGAGATATGAGAAGGTAGGGACAAATCTTTTGAGATAGGGCTAACTGGGAGACCATCAACAAAGCTGCCAACTGCTGTGCCACCAGAGACTGCTTACTTCCCCTCCATTTTCCCCACTGAGAGTCTCGTAGAACAGGTCAGAAGGTTAGGGTTCAAACTGNAATGGTAACTGTGAGAGTTTTTGATATGAGAAATATAAAACAGATCTGAATTAGGAAAAGGCCAGCAATTTCCCTGACATTAAACATTAAAAAATGAAAGCATCAACTTTTAGTATTTCTCTATACTAAGCTTCAAATTTGTAGCATATACTTGTAATTGTCTGGCTTGGTAATTTTCTTCTGCTGTTCATTAATTATTTTTTCAAGCTACTGTACAATTTTGATAACGATTCCACAATTTACCTCCTTAAACTAAGTATTAGCTTGTCCAGAGATATTACTACTTTTAAAAAATATTCNAGAAGAAAAATGTTTGGAATGCCATATGCCTCCTTAAAAGGGTCAGAAATAAACATACAAATATTCAAGTTCTTAATTCCGTAAATGTAACTTTTATGAAATCAATAATATAAAAACTAAAATTCTGTTTTATATGGTGATTAAAAAAATAGATGAACAGCAAGGAAAAAATAAGAAAAGGAAGGGTTATCAGTGAAGCTTCCTGGAAAAGGACAGGGAGAGATATGAGAAGGTAGGGACAAATCTTTTGAGATAGGGCTAACTGGGAGACCATCAACAAAGCTGCCAACTGCTGTGCCACCAGAGACTGCTTACTTCCCCTCCATTTTCCCCACTGAGAGTCTCGTAGAACAGGTCAGAAGGTTAGGGTTCAAACTGCCATAATTTAGCAAATGATTGGTATGTCCTTTATATCACACGTACCAGGTTTGATTTCCTGATAAGCAGAGTTCAAGGTACAGGCATACCTCGTTATCTTTCAAGGACATGTTCCTAAAAGTGCTACAGTTAGCAACAAGGGACAGCAAACCACCTTTTCCCCTAATAATTAATGCAATGGATGCTCTTGGTGCTCGCAATGACTTATGAAAGGCCAGCACACTGCTGCGTAATATTCCACTTATTCTCCAGTGAAATTATGCCTTAAAAGTAAGATCTCAGTGATACAAATGAAAACCAAGTATTAAATAATTGAGGTTGGATGGGATTTCAGGGGGTATCTAGTCCAACATCCTGCTCAGAGCCAGGTCACCTATTAAATCAGACCAGGTTTCTCAAAGCTTTAGCCACTTGGGTCTTGAAAATTCAAGGATGGAGACCGGTCACAGTAATGCTTGTAGTGAAAAAGATTTTCTTTATACCAAGTCAGAATCTGCAGTTTCAACTGACATGCTCTCATCCCCCTTTCATGCCCTGCTGTGAAGGGCCTGGCTCCATCTTCCCCATGACCTGTCCATAGGCATTGGGGATACTACTGTTAGAAGCCCCAGCGGCCAGGCTGAACAACCCCTCCTCCCCAGCCCCTCCTCCTGGGGCAAGTGCTCCAGCCCTGACCATTCTGGTGGCTCTCCTCTACATTCACTCCAGTTTATCATCATGTTGCTTGTACTGGGTGTCCCAAAATGGGACATTTCTTGATGTCTTGACGATTCTCCTGATAATACAGCCCAGGATTTTCTAAGAGTATACTGCTGGCTAATACTGAGCTTGCTGTTTAGAAAAAACATGCGTTCCCTTCAAAGACAAGGATGATCCCACACAAGGTAATGTGCATTTCCTTATTAGCAATTGAATGCTATGTAAAAACTATTAACATATTAAAATTCACATACCAAAGACTGCTATAAATGTACTTCCAGCAGTTGTTTTAAACTAGGTATGCTACTAGAAAAATACATGGCTTTCCATCTGTTTTCCAGAACTTAAAGGAACTTCCATTAAGCTGCCTGCAGGCCATCAGGCATGCTTCAATGCAACTGGGCAGCTCAGGGGAGCTTTTGTTAGAAGAACAAAGGATAGAAAGACACAGTAATGGCAACAGCAGAGATGGCCATCAAAGAATACTAAAATGACTGACAGACAAGTAATGGGTAGGGGACCACAAGTGGATCTGTCTTCTTTCAGATCTGAGATATGTAAAATGTCCTTTCCTAAGCAGTGACGGCAACTGGAACCACATTACCATTAACAGGAAAACAGGCAGTGTGAAGACCTCTCTTCATAAATATGACTTAAAAACCAAAAAAAGCTCATCAACTGCGTTTCAGCTTTAGAGACAACTATCAAATAATAAAGTGTTGTATACTAGCTGGTTTATTAAAAGTCCTAAAGTGTAGATATCTGTGTGTCATTATCCAGAAATGAAATTGGTTCTAAAAAATATTTTCCTGAACTGTACACGTCTTTCAAATCAAACAGAGAATCTTTGTAAGAACAAGAAACACACAATGGTATCAATAGCACAAGAGAATATGGAAGATACTTTCACAGCTCAAAACAAAAGCAACAAGCTAAAGTCACCTTCTTCTTGCTTATAAAAGCTTGGAGTCATAAATTAATCCTGAACAGATACATTGCCAAGCATATTATGACACTAATGAAACAATCTCATTTCTCTTCATCTGCAAACAAGAAAAAGGTCAAGTGAATCTAAGCTTTCTATAAAGCAGCCTATCCCAATAAATTCTTCAGTTATCAAATTATCCTATATTACCTGCTGAGGCATGTGAAAAATGAAAGTACTTTAAAAATGCAGTAACTATTGTGAAAAATAATCAGTTAACTTCGAGCTGTCTCCATTCTTGAGCATATTTGCTTTCACAACATACTTTTCTGTATTTTATCAGTCATCTGACAAGTTTAACAAAATTTTTATAGACAGACACAACTTTGCCTTTACAACTTAAGTTATTAATTTGAGAAGAGCAGTATTGTGAAAAGCAGTTGGAAATAAAGAACACAAAATCCAGGTTTGAAAAGAAGAAAAGGAATTCAGGATTCATTAATTATTGGGATATTAACAGGCTTTGCAATACAAGTTTCATGCATACATTCTAAGAAGAGTCTTATATGTGATAGAACTATCACTTTTCTCCTGAGGCACCACAGCAAAAAGCACTGAAATTAATTTATTTTAGTGCATATCATTCTCAGACTAATTAAATTTTCTGTTTTTCTGCTTCCTCTAATTATGTCCAGCTCTATTCTCTCTTCCTACGTATCTTTGTCTTAATTTTTCTATTTTCCTCCCATTTGTTCTGTTCTCTCTCACCATTTCAACAACTCCTTCTTTAGCTCAAATATCACAATCCCTGCAATAACCACACCTAAGAAGTATAATTTTCTTTCTTCTTGTAGAGGACTGGGAAACAAATGTTTGTTCTTTTGGGTCTTTTCCCCTAATGGGACTTGTGGACAAGACATTCCTGATCTCTGTAAATTCCCTGTCCCAACTGAGTAGCATACCAAAGTAGGCATCTTCTTCTTGTAGAAGAAAGAGAAAACTCCTATTTCTCTATGTTTCCAGTGTTTCTAACATTTCATCCCTGTCATCATCCATTCTTTCTAGGAGCCCTAGAATGTGGCTCTGTCTATCATGCAACTAAGGAAGCAACTGCAGATGCAATTCTTGTACCCACTGAAGAGCAAATGGAAAGTTTCTTCTGACATCTCATATTGTTAATATTAACTCCTTAGATAAAGGAACCCATTTGCTGAACAGTATGTTAAAACACGGCTTTAGCCCTTTGTATTCTTATGGTTTACAAGACTTCCACTGAATGGAGACCTAAATACTGATAGAAAAAGTTAATTTCCCTTGAAGAACTATTCACTTCAGTCTGGCCATGCTATTTACCAGTTCTGTATGAATGTATTTTAGTCATGACTGAAAAGTAGTCCAGTTACCACTGCACTTCAGTTAACCTTATTTTGTGTGATGTGCAATTCTTTTGCCTTGTTTATTACAATAAGGTTTCAGTAGGAAAAGGTGTTTAATATTTTTCCAAAGTAATTTAAACTCTAGTCCACTTTGAGCTCCATTCTTAGCATTCCATTCTTCTACTGTTAGAGCTGAACCAGGTTAGAACCAGACTTTAGGCTGAATCCAAAACCCCTTAATAGGGTAATACCTCAATTTGCCTTAATTCAGAATGGAGTCAGTCTTTCACAAAACAAGAAAATCTGCACACTGTCAGCTGTTCTTGGAGATGCAGTGTTTATAGGTACATGACACTAAAGCATGTTTGTCTTAGCAATACTGATGGGATACACAGTCTAACACATTGACAGCTGTTATATAAATGGGGTGGAGTTTGGCCCATATTTTCACATCTTTCTCATCTCAGAATTCCCGTAACCATAAACAGACATTCAAAGGCAAGCAATAAACAGTGCACACTACACTGCACATGTGCATACAGAAATCATACTTTAAAGAACAGTTACAGGAAAATCGCTTCAGGACATCCAGAGTGTTAGTTACTCCAAGATGTATTCCCCACAAAAACACCAAGAGTATGGGCTAGAAATCTTCAGTAAAAACCACAGAATTACCATCCTGAAAGCAACATAAAGCGCAAAGTTTCATGAGTTGCAGCTTGTGATTTGCAGTGCAAATCTCAGGGGTGAACTTGTGCTGGGAACCATCACAGTGACACAGGCTCTACTACAATATGATTACGAGTATTAGAGCTTTTTCATGGCTCTTGAGGCACTGAGGTTCCCTAGGATCACTCTGCCACATGCTAAAAAAGTATTTAAAGGTTTGAAGTCTATTAATACCAAATGAAAGCACATCAGCTATAAAAGCAGAGCAGAACTTCCCTGCAGAAGAATAAATGGAAAAGAATTCTTCTTGCTGCCTGACAGAGTTAAAGGGTCAAACATTTCAAACTGCAATATGTAATGAAGCAGTAGTCACATTACCTCAAAAAGGTCAGTGACCTAACCATAAAGTAAGTCAAGAATCTGATTGACTCAGACACACACACACTGAAAAATACTTCCTCATATCAGACTATCCAGTGACTGCGCTGAGTAGGAAAACTGTCAATCCAGCAGTACTGCTGATAGGGAGAACACTACTAAGAACTTCATTAGTTGTATTTCCACCTACTGAATCCCCATTGTTACAGATGTTGGAGATTTACTGTACAGATGATTCTGCTTGGCAAAAGCAACATAAAAAAACACTCTGCAACTTTCCCAGCTAGAAAGTTAAAAAAGCTTCTCAAATTCATCTCTGATTCATTCGAATTTGAAGAGATTTACACTTGCTTCCTCTTGGTATCTAATCTTGTGTTATCTCCAAGTACTTTGAAAATAGGTCTTAAATCATCACTCTTCACTTTAGTTATCTTTCAACTGGGAACATGAGGAGGTGCCCTTGGTGGGGGGATGGGCCCTGGGGCGAATGCACGGCGCGGCACAGGGTTTCCCTTTCTGTGCTCCTTGGTCATATGTACCCAAAAATCCTGTCCCCTACTGGTCACTTTAAATGTACCCCGCCGGAGTCCTGTACTTGGGGGGTGTCCACAGGACTCAGGGGCAGTTTTTCTTGGTAGCAGTTCTGGTGGTGGTCCATGCCAGGCTCCAGCCGTGTGCGGCTGGGGGAATAAAATCTGAAAACATCTATCAAATATCGTCTCCTTGATTCTTCCACGGGCCAAGGCTGCCTCCAGGGAAGGTTGCAGGAGAACTGCACTGCAGTTCTCCCANTAATCTTGTGTTATCTCCAAGTACTTTGAAAATAGGTCTTAAATCATCACTCTTCACTTTAGTTATCTTTCAACTGGGAACATGAGGAGGTGCCCTTGGTGGGGGGATGGGCCGTGGGGCGAATGCACGGCGCGGCACAGGGTTTCCCTTTCTGTGCTCCTTGGTCATATGTACCCAAAAATCCTGTCCCCTACTGGTCACTTTAAATGTACCCCGCCGGAGTCCTGTACTTGGGGGGTGTCCACAGGACTCAGGGGCAGTTTTTCTTGGTAGCAGTTCTGGTGGTGGTCCATGCCAGGCTCCAGCCGTGTGCGGCTGGGGGAATAAAATCTGAAAACATCTATCAAATATCGTCTCCTTGATTCTTCCACGGGCCAAGGCTGCCTCCCAGGGAAGGTTGCAGGAGAACTGCACTGCAGTTCTCCCAAGCTCTCACAAGCCATTCTATTTACTAATTCACTCAACACTCCTATCAGATGACGAACCAATTCAATTTGATCAGTTATTCCTCAGTGAGGAGATCTCATTTTGCCTATTTTTTGTAAATTATACAAGAATAGTGTCACCCCATCATTATTCATATAATGATTCTGAACTTACAGGCAGAGGACAGAATACTTATTCTTAAATTCCACGGATATGGAAGTGTAAACTGTCCTCCAGAGAGAAGCTTAAGCCTTACATCAGCAGATTACTGGAATTAAGTCCTTAGATGAAGTAAAAGGTCTCTGTCATGGGAGTGAAGATTTTAAGGAAGTTAAGACTGAAAACACTTTTACTCAAAATAGGACCTCCACCCAAGCTTCCTGTTTTTGTCAAGGAGTTCACAGGGTCTTTCAGATGAGTCTTTCTGGAATGTTTAATAACAGCTTTTCTTGTCAATGTTTCAGACCTTGCATAAAATGTTCTTCTTTAAAGCAGAGTAAACAAAAAACATTAAGTGTTGAATTTGAGAATTACCATCAGTGAGAAAGCTACCAGTGGAGGTGACACCCTGGAGAAGTGAGATAAGGCAGAAATCACAGTACAGTTTTGGACCATGTGCTCTATTCTCTGCTTTGTGTTGAAAAAGACTAATTATGATAATGTAGGACTGTGGACTGTAGGTGACATGCATGAATATTAATAAAGAAGGGAAACTGTCAGTACACTTGAGCATATGAATGTTCAGATGTGGAGACAAATAGCTAAGGGAGTAAGTATTTCATTAAAAAGATGTTACTTCTAAAATGAATAGTGCTAAGATTTGAAATTTAGTTGGCGACGGCAGGTTTTCTAACAGATGTCTGGGCTTTCAACAATGAAGGGCATCTTCAAGACTCCACTCAATACATACAGTAAGAAGAACAGTAAATTAGTCTTCACTTAGCTTTGTGATGAAGTTAGTAACAGTATGTGCAGACTAGTATAAAGCTATATCAGATTAATTAAAAAATACAATAAACTCTATACACAGTTTTAGATACAGCCAAAAGTAACCACAGAAATTAACTTGTTTGACCCACACAAAGTGAATGACTTCCCTGAATTCTTGTTTGAATTCAAGTATGCTGATAAGAGTAAAAAAATATCTGCTTTGAGAGAAACAGTATTTTAGATACATGTCAAATTCTAAGAGGGATCATTCTGATGTGGCCTGTGGCTTATACTGTTTAAACAATTTTCTTTGAACTTTCAACGGATATTTTCCCTTTCAGAATAATAAAGAATATAAAGCTAATTCAAGTCTGCCTGTAACATCAACACTGGGAAGATCCAGAATACTCAGCATTTTACCTCATCTTAAAATTGCTTCTTCAAAATAGAAGAAAATGTTTTTTATGAATCTCTGTTCCCTAGCCACAGAACGTAACACAACTCAACAGAACTTGCTTGTTTATATAAAATATAATCTCTTTCTGAAAGCAAATGAGGTATTGGTTATTGGCCACTTACCATGACACGCATCATTATAAATTATTGAAAGAATAAAACTTTTTTACAACTGCTGATATCTTTCCCACCTATTATAGGTTGGGGTTTTTTTTTTTTTTGGTCAGTGACAAGAAATATCTTTTCCAAATTTCCGTACTGGACTGTAAAGAACTACTTGTAGGTTTGTGAAGTTAATGACTTTGACAGAATTCAGAAGTTATTACTTCTATGCCATTGTTAGGGGCTTTAAAAATTCAGAACAATTTTTTTTTCTTATTTAGGTAAAGTCATATGCATTTTTAGCATTGTAGGAAGCAAAACTGTCACTACACAAGTGCAATAGGATGTCCCAGGATTTTAGTCCATTAAGAGCTACACTGTTGTATCTTTGCCATTACCATTCTTGTGTTTCTAAAACTGTGGCATCGTTGTATAGAATGCTATATAATTCGGTACTTCTGTCTTATTGACACTTTCCTGTTACTTTCCAAATTTCCATTTACTCTATTATCTTATATTCTTGCTAAACATGACAACCAATCTCTCGTGAATTATTCTCTGTAGCACATGGAATGAATTTAAAGACTCTGGCTGATCATGTCAACATTAAAATAGGACAAATATGTTGCTTTGGCACAGTGAAGTCAAGTACAGGCCACAAGCTTGGATTATGCACAGCCAACTCCCCTCTTCACCACTCCTTGGTATGCTATCATTTACATACCCTGTACAACATAAAAATAAAAACAATTAAAAAATTCTTGCAAATGTATTTACTTAAAATGAGAAATACAACAAGTAGGCACATGAGAAATTATTAAAGGCAGAGAACAAAATTATTTTGTTCATTCAGATATTGCAGATTTACGGAATTGGAACATAATCCTTGACAGTTTGTACAACCAACATCTACAATGCAGTACCTTTAACTCCAGTTTAGTTTAAGGCATCTTAAATTTTTTTTTTTTTTTTTTTTTTACACTTTGGTCTAAGATAACTACTGTTTGAGTGTTTTCCTAAAACACTACCTTTCTCAGCTCTAAGAGCATCTGTCATTCTTGGCATGGAAGCAAGCTCTTGTATGAATGTGAGCAATCTTTTTTTGCTTCTTTAGAAATGCAGGGTATGTTCAACAACTGTACTATGGATCTATAGGAATCTAAAGCATGTGTTTAAAGAAATTCAATGCATCTCTCAGATCATGATCAAATACAGCATGCACTATGATTAATAAAATAAACAGCAGACTGAAGTATCTGTTCTCTTACAAAGACATAAAATAGGACCATAAATTTTGTGGATAGGAAAGTAATTAAAATATACACTAGAAGGAGAATTATAACTTGCATATTCACTTATTTTTATGTATTTAGTACAGAAAAGTTTATTGCTACTGCAAATACTTTGCTCAGACTTTAAATTGCAACAACAAAAGCAACAATACTTCGTGCTTTGGTATTATTCTCCTATGAATTTCCATTTCTACAGCTCTAGTGGCATTTACAGTTCTCATTTTGCATTTCTCACTGACTTCAAATCAGTTTATGAAGCTTCAAAAAAAAAGAAATGCACAGCTTGGGACTGTTCAAAAGAATACTAAACAGCAAAATAAAGTTAAAAAAAGTGACTCAAGAAGAGAAAAGAAACTTTTCTACAGTACTATTTAAAATCTGTCTCTTTCACTCTTTGTGGTCAAGAGTTTCGCTATGGAGTTTCAATAGTAAAATCTTCTATGTGTTGAAAACTATGTTCAAAAAGACTGTGTTGAAAAATATCTTTTTTCCCAAATTTTTTTCAAAGTATTGTTACTTCTATAAATATTATTAGTTCTCAAAGTAGTATCATTATTAGCATGCAATTCCTGAAATTTTTATTTGAAAAAAAATTACAAAAATGGCAAAAGGAAGAGGGCTTGAGCACAATTCAGTTGGTAAGGATAGAACTTACATTTTTGTGAAGGCCTAGAAAACTATTTATATGCATCAGTGTTGTATTGGCAAAATCTGTTCTTCTTTCATTTGGAACAATCGCATTTCAGTAACCTTCTTATTTCCTTATTTTAGGAGATTCTCCTTCATTATATTCCCTCCACAAACTGATGCACAAACTTATTTTTAATTTTGGAAAATACGGTTCTGTTTTCAAACAAATTCAGTTTAGAAGATTGTTTTTAAATGATTCATTTCCTACTTTAGCATTAAAATGGGAGTAACAGAAAATGACTATTTTCTAACCATATTTAAGATCACTGAATTGATATGAAATGTGCACCCATGCAGAATCAACAAAGAATCTCTTTTCAGTGATTGCACATTTACAAATATAAAGTTATCTGACTGTCACTTCGTAGGAATGTACTCATAAGCGAGTACATGCTCTGAGAGTTTTCATTATGAATCATGCATTATAGTTTGTACTGCTGGCATCTTGGCATCAATTTGAATATACAAGGATTTATTTTGTAGGGTGGTAACTGGAGTAGGAAGGCCAATGCCAGTAAGCATTAAAGCTGTTTGAACTGTAAACATTATGGAAAAATAACAAGTACTAGTATGTCGAGAGAATTTCAGTACTGAAGTGATGCTTAAGCAAGTCTATTCACTTCACATATGAGCTATAACACATAAATAAACTCTTAAAGTGTGGCAGGCAAGTGAAAGCTAAGTATGATGTTTGAACTGTAACATACTCTATACTATTCTCTCCCTTAAACCCAGAGTGTAGTAAAAAAGCATTCTTACAGATCAAATACTTTTTGTTTAACAGGACACAAAAGGATAGTCCACGTGACTAGTAATTAGCAAAACAAATGTGATTCAAACCTATGTATTTCCAAAAGACAAAAAAGGACTATTACTTAATATTTCCATAGCATTTTAATCTGGTAGCAGCTAAATGAAGTGTACAGAAAAGTTCAAATTTAGGCAAGTAAAAAATTTCAGAGAAATTAGTGTAATTTATGACTTTTCATAACTAATACAGGGAAAAAAACTGCCCTGACAGGTTTGTACGGTTAAACTGTTAAATGATAAGA
>VYZQ01000114.1:0-25908 GCA_013400655.1 Mystacornis crossleyi
ATCTCACCACAAATTTCGCAGCCCCTTGCAGTTGTGCAGTAAGATTGAGATTTGACAGGTGCATCATCACACACCTTAACCAAAGCGGGGAAATCCTAAATTTTACGGCACTCGTGATGTACAAAAACCCTTTCAGCCATACCATGTCACTTCTTTCCAAGTCTGGAAATGACATCTGAAGACCTTGTTCACAGTGGGTGGAATGTACTTGTGGTCAGCTGGTAGAGACTGAAATGTGAAGACACAAAGGGGCAAAACAAGAATTGTCTTTGTTTCTTATCTTCTTTAGGTCTTGTATCTAACAACATCGGTAAAGTAGGTGGAATTTGGGGTTTTGGGGTGGGCATGAGTGTGGTGTGGAAGAAAATATTATCAGTTATTTCCATTTTAGTCATGGGGAAAAAAACCCTGTACCCATCACACAGTGTTAGTGCTACTTGAGCCAGAGGGCTGGTCTAATGCTGAAGCAAACTTTTATGGTCTTCTAGTCAAGTTTCAATCAAACCAATTGCAAACTGAAAGAAGAATGTGATACAGTTTTATGTAATTTTTCAAACCCGCTCTTTCAATCTTGCTTTTAGCTAATAGGCCTGAAGAGCAATCAGTCCCCTTTGATGAAGTTCAGGATGTGAATTTTTTTCAATTAGACTTATTTCATCGTGTAATAAACATTTGAGAAAGCATTCTTTTTATATATATATACACATATATATATATATAGCCTTTGTACTTTACTATGTGTTCCTGGTGAGTATTGAAAAACACTGTTACCAATACAATTCATTAATTTTTTTCATCCCCGTGTTGCCCTTTCTCACGGAAATAACGTGTGGATTCTGTTCCTTCCGTTCCCAAAACTTAACTTCCCAAGTTCCCAGCCACACACAAGACTGTGTGAAGTGCAGGGAAAAGGAATGTCTGCAGCATATCCTGCGTGCTGCCACACGGAGTCAGTGTTCCCCCGGTGTATAAAGGGGCGAGGTTTGCAGGACTGTCGGGGATGCAGGGCGTGGGTTGGGTCAGGCACATCTTTGCTGGCAGTGCACCTTCATTCCATTCTCCACTCGTGGATGTGCAGTCTGGACTTTTGCATGTCAAGAAGATAGTAATATTCCCACGGGGAAAATGAGCTGGTAGCAAAAACGAATAAACTAAATATATACATATACACATATACAAATATATATGTATATGTAAAGAACGTTGTTGTCTGGAATCCTGAAGGGCAAACCCAGCTGTGGCTGAAGAAACAAGGTCCTTTGGGGCAGCAGGCTGAGCCCCAGAACTGTGCTGAAGGATTTCTTTTTTCCTGAGGATAAAGCAGCTGCTGTGTCTGACAGGGCGGATGGGTTGGTGGTTGTAAAAATCCTGTCTGTGCCTATCGTATTCATGAAAAAGTTCCATGTTTTAGCAAAAATATGAGTAGGAACTAATTCAGCTTTGAAAGCCTCTATTAGCATGGACTCCTTGCCCCCTAAAGGTTGCCTTATAATCTCTACAACAAAATCTCTTAAAAGTATAAATGCCTGGATGTTAAAATTACCCTCCAGTGGTTTTCTTGGTGCTGTGGCTGTGTCCAGAGGCTTGCCAGGCTCTGTGTGAAGCTGCAGGACAGGGATAGGAAAGGGGTTTCTGGTGACAGACTCTGTGTGTCAGAGGAGCAGAACTACTTTTATTTAAATGTGAACAAGTCAATAAATAAATACCTGCATGGGAGGGACCAGTGTTTGATGGGACAAGGGTGTTTATCAGAAAGAGGAGGTACCTTCTAGCAGTGCGGGGAAGAGAATTTTTCATTCCCTACCCACTTCTGTCTTCCTTAGCTACTTTTCCCACAAAAACTGTGAGATCCTGTAATTTTTTAGCCTCCCAATATCCTGAGCACAGTTCCTGGATTATTTCACCCCTGTCTTGAGCTAGTTCAGTTTCTCCTCAGCTGTCCTGTCCACAAATGCTTCTGTTTCACACCAAACCCACTGGGCAAGAGGAAGCCGGGTTTTATTTATGAAATATGTTGTTAATGTACTGGAAACATTTCCCCCCCCCTCTGGTCGGTGCCTAATTTGGTGCCTAATTGGTAAAGGCACGTTATCTTTTGGCAGGGTACTATGGAGAGAGGGGGAAAATGGGAAGGAAAGCAAATGGAGAGCTCCTAGGTCAAGTTGTTATGGTAAATACAGAATTTCTACAACATCAGGGTTCTGTTGAGATGCATGTAAATGGTGATTGAGCTTTTAGTTGGGGTGGAAGAGGTTTTTTGCCTTAGCAGAGTCTGCTCTATGTTGATGCTCTTGACAGTGGCATTTGTGCTGCACTGACTCAGCCTGCATCATTTTAACACATAATTTCCTGTTTGATAAGAGTTGCACTCAGAGTTCATCAACCATTAGAGACCTCTCTGGCTTCACAAAATCTCCGTATCCTAATGTGATCCCGTGGTTTTCTGCACCCTTATGGGGCCTGGCATCCCTCCCGTGCTCCCTGGCCCCCATATCCCCATCCAGGCAGTAGGATCTTGCCTTTCTGGCAGTGGTTGATTCCGGGTGATTTTAGAAGGAATGATCCCGCAGAAAGTGTTTGCATGTTGGTGTTCACATAGAAATGTCCCTCTCCAGTCTCTCAGCATCCCCAAAATCATAGAACAGCCCAGGCTGGGAGGCACCTCCAAAGATGATTGACCTGATCCAGCCTTTTTTGGGGAAATGGAGCATAGGTGGGGTGATAGAATCATAAAATCATCATTAACCAGCATCCTGTCTGATTGCATCTTTAAAACCTCCAGTGACACATCTCTGGGAAGGTTGTTCCAGTGGGTGATTGTTCTTACTGAAAAAGTTACCTTAAATAATGTTCAGGAGGGGAAAATACAGCCACTGGAAAGGCTTTGGTTAGGCCAGGCAATAGAAAGCTCTCTAAGAGCTGATCTTCCCAGAGCACTCCTTTGAGACAGGTTTGTGACTTCCACCACAACCCTTGCTGTGGTGCCTCATCATCTCCCAGCATGGTTTTACTATTACTACTGTTATTGACACCCCTATGAGAAAACAACTGTATCTCGGGTGTGCTGCACTGTGGAAAAAAAAAAAAATTCAGAACAATTTATTCTGTTTGCTTTTGTTTCAAATTATTTTGGTTGGAGATGTTGGGAATTGCTGCCTTTTCAGACAGAGCTTCCCTTGGACTGCTCTCCCAACTACGCCTCTTCCAGGTGAATACCAAAGTTGTACTGATGCTGTTTTCAAACTGCACAAGAAATAAAACTACTCCGTAAGGGATGTGCAATCCAAATTTCCTCTGCCAATTTGTTCCCTGCCTTTTCAGCTGTAGGATGTGAAGGTTTTGTTGTTCTCAGTCACGTGTCGGGGGTTTTTGCCTAACAACTGTTCAGTCACAAACTGGAGTTACTTTGAGCCAAAGGAGTGATGTTGTGTGGTGTTCTGTGTATTGTCATTGTTTATTGCTGAGACTATTATTTAATTGAATGCTGTCTGTGGCACACGGGCTCTGAAGTAAAGGAGCATCGAGGTACAGAACCCTTTCTCTGCCAGTGTTATTCTTTTCTGTTCTTAAGTAAGGTATCAAACACTTTTTCCTTTGAATCTCGCAGATTTGCCTCAAAAGCAGCAAGATTGCCCCTCATCTCGTGGAAGTTTGTACATCCTGAATTATAGAAACATGGGGTAGCATTCTAAAATATTTATTCTCTAGCTTGTCACTGGTAATAACAGAAAGCAGAAGAGATTGAATCTTCCACGGTTCCTCAGCTGAGTTCTCTCAGGAGAACTGACTGTATCAAGTGTTACTACACTTTCTAAAACTAGTTTTTTGGGGTTTTTTTAACTGTGTCACTATGAAAAGTGAGTGTTTTTGCAGAAACCCACCAGCCAGTCTCCTGCCAGTCTAGCCAGCCACGTTTCTGTACTCTTTTATTGTTCCAGAGACTGTGTGAAGTTAACAGCCAGGTAACAGCTGGATTTATTTCAAGAACTGAATTCCCTGCCAGTTTGTCAGTGATTTGTTCTGCACGCACAAAGATGTCTCAATTTCTCATCGGGAAAACCAAGAATGGAATAAATTCCACACACGCAAGTGACAGTCATATACAAACTATAGGTACCCCATAATGCAAATGCATGGGGTAAACACCTTTGTGAATTCTTGGTCAGTGATGAGATTTCCTTGGTGATGTTTACAGTAATAATAACGTCACTGTGATTCCTTTTGGCCTGGTATTTGTTACTGATTGGGGTGTACCTGTTGGAAATTCTTCAACTCTTGTATTTTGGGCCCTCTCACAGTTGGCCTCATCTGGTGTAAAAGGAGGCGAACACGGGAGGAGGATCTGCTCATCCACACCACGATGCACAGCAAAGCTCTGCTTGAAGAGCAGTTTTGGAGACAAACTGTGCAGCCAAGTGACTGGAATCTCAGATTAGTTACCAAGGTTTGTTTCCATACAGGGGCTTTTGCCCTCTAGCAAACCCGAAGTCTCATGGTGGCAACAGGATAAAGGAAAAAGAGTATTTCTATCAAGTTTCTCATCAACTTGTCTTGATTGTCTTCAGTATTGATTTTGCACTGTACATGGCAGGACGCTGTTAAAAAACCGGGGCAGCCATGGTTGGAAAGGATGTTTCTTGCCCTAAGATGCTTTGAGAAAGCTCTTGTGGGTTTATTTTCCCTCCTGGGTGCTGCAGGGCTGTTCTGTCCTGCATCTGTCCTGCTGCCAGTTCAGTTCAGACAGGATTCAGCGCAGGGAGCGCCTGCAGTAAAATCTTCAATCACACAGTGGCTCTGGTTGCAAGGGACCTTAAAAATCATTTGGTTTCAACCCCCTGCCATGGGCAGGGACGCCTTCCACTATCCCACGATGCTCAGAGCCTCATCCAGCCTGGCCTTGGACACTTCCAGGGATCCAGGGTCAGCCACAGCTTCTCTGGGCACCCTGTGCCACGGCCTCACCACCCTCACAGGGAAGAATCTCTTCTTATTACCAAATCTAACCCTATTTTCTTCCAGTTTGTACCCATTCCCCCTTGCCCTGTCACTACATACTCTTACAAAAAGTCCCTCTCCAGCTCTCTTGCACCGCTGCTGATGGCTGAAATGTTGGATCACTCCTTTAGAGGGTCCAAGCTGGGGCAGTGAGGGTGAGCCTTGTCCCAGAGGTTTCAGTGTCACCCTCAGAGCCAGGATTCCATCAGCATTTGGGGTGTAATGGTCTTGTCTTCCTGCTTTATCCAGGAGCTGTGTTGGCCAGTTACAGTGCCTGGTTAGTTGCTAACACTTCTGAAAAGCTGATTATTGGGTGCAGTGTCTGTAGAGCAGCTGGTAGGAAAAGCAATAAAAACTACTGAGTTTTGGGGTTTATTTCATCTAAAGCCAAGTTTTTTCAGTCCTAACATCTTTTTGCTGTCACTTGAGTGCTTTCCTGTGTTTTTCTTTTACTTGCAGATTTTGATTCTTGTTTTTAAAGTGTCCTAGAAGTGTAGCAAAAAGGAAAAAAAAAAAAAAAGGTGTAGTAATGGCAGAACGAGGAGTTAAAATTAGGAGAAACAAGTGATGCTCGTTTTCTACAGATTCCCACCCTTCTCCTGCCCACCTGAGCCTTAGGTTCCTGCCGTGATGGGTGATGGAAGCTCAGGGAAGGAGGCAGCACAAGCTCTGGCTCGTTTGCCAGAGTTCTGGCATCAGGATTGATGTGCAGGGTGTTGTTAATGAGAGCAGACACCAGCCCTCCCCTCAAGCCACGTGCTCATTTCAGTGTCTCTCCCAGCACAGCTTTGCACAGAGCTCAGGGGAACCTCGGAGTCTCCAGGACTCGTATCTTCCATGTTTAGTGAACATAAAATCACAGAATCATTTTAGGCTGGAAAACACCACCAAGATCATCGAGTCCCAGCTGTGCCCGATGCCCACCTTGTCCCCAGCCCAGAGCTCTGAGTGCCACGTCCAGGCCTTCCTTGGGCACCTCCAGGAATGGGCACTCCAAACCTCCCTGGGCAGCCCCTGCCAAGGCCTGACCTCCCTTTCAATGAAGAAATTCTTCCTGATGTCCAACCCGAGCCTCCCCTGGCACAGCTTGAGGCCTTTTCCTCTTGTCCTGTTCCTGGTTATCAGAGAATAGTTTGGGTTGGAAAGGACTTAAAGCCAATCCAGTGCCACCCCCTGCTATGGCAGGGGCACCTCCCACTGTCCCAGACTGCTCCCAGCCCCAGTGTCCAGCCTGGCCTTGGGCACTGCCAGGGATCCAGGGGCAGCCACAGCTGCTCTGGGCACCCTGTGCCAGGGCCTGCCCACCCTCCCTAGGAACAATTCCTTCCCAATATCCCATCTAACCCCACTCTCTTTCAGTTGGAACCCATTCCCCCTTGTCCTGTCACTCCAGTTCCTGATGAATTGTCCCTCTCCAGCTTCCCTGTAGCCCCTTCAGGCACTGGAAGCTGCTCAGAGGTCTCCCCACACAACTTTCTCCTCCCCAGGCTGAACGGCCCCAACATTCTCAGCATCAAGAAATGGATTCAAAACTGGGGGGGAAAAAGGGGCCTGAGGGGCAAAGAGGCCCACTGTAAGTACATCTAAAAAATACATGAGAGAACACAAGCTCAGCCTGCTGTGCTGAATGGAGACTGTGGTTGGCTGCAGGGCTGATCACTAATTAGTGATTATTGTGCAGAATCTGTGTTCTGTTGCCCGCACGGGGGAAAGTGTCGGTGTGTGTGCTCAGTGTGTGAGTTTACCATAAATTAAACTCAGAGGTTCGGATTCACACGCTCGGTGTGCTGTCATGTGCAGCGACATGCAGAAACCAAGCAGTGAGATGCCCAGCGATAAGAGAATGGAGAAGGCCCACGTTTTGTGCCTTTTGGGAGCTGGGGAAGCGGGGCTGTGAGCAGAGTTTTCTCAAGGGTGATTGTCCTTTCTCACGCCCAGAATAAACCTCCGTGGTGCCTGCATGGAAGTCAGGCACAGGAGAGTTGTCAGGGGGGTGACACTGGAGGAAAGGGGAGGCTTTACAATCAAAAAAAATCCTGAAAAATTAAATCAGCTCATTACAGGAAAGGGTGGGGAAGTACTAACCCTAGATCCTTGCTCTGCCAAGGGAGATAAAAAAGAATGGCTCTCAGTCTGCTATACTGGCTGGTAGATTTAAAAAAAAAATAAATAAATAAACTGCATGCTCACGCTCCTTTTCCCTGCTCTCCCACACCAGTGCCTCTGACCCTAATCAGAGCTTTCAAAGGAGTAAAAACCTGTGTCTGACTGACATACAGGTGGCACCTGTGCCCTCCTTAGGGGCTAAAATTCAGGATTGCTGAACTGCAAATATCGGTACATAGGTTGGGGGTGTTCGGGCAGCAGTGGTTTCTTTTTGGGGCTGTGTGTGTCTTTAAAAGTAAAGAACAGTTGCTTTATTGCCCTCCTGTGAAGTCCATGCTGATGCAAACAGAAGATTTTTGCTGAAGAGCCTGGAATCAGTGACAAAGCACCATTTTTAAAGATGAAAAAAAAAAAGAGAGAAGATCTTATATTGCATAATCAAAGAGAAAAATTGGAAACTTTGTCCTGAAGGCAAATGCACCTATTTCTCATTCACTCTCCTCCCTTTTTCACTACTTTTTTTCCCATGAAATACATGCAAATCCCAACATGCACTAAGTTTTCCTCCAGGCATGATTTACTTGTGTGGTTATTTAAGTAAGAAGTGGGTTGAATAGAGATATCAGGTGTTCCTGGCAGAAAGAGCTCGGAAAAGAGTGCTCTGTTTACTGCTGCTGTTGTAAAGCCACGCACTCACCCCTGAGAGCATCTGGAGGTAGTAAAGGGGATAGCTGTCATTCTACTTATACAAAACACACGTTTCCTTCTTAATTTACTTTGTCTTCTCCCAGGACAACCAGCATTTCTGAGTCTGCCTGCTTGGAAAAGTGTCGAGAAATTAGGTTGTAAGTGTTTTATCGAAATGAAGAGTGGTTTAAGGAGTAATTCAAGTAGAGCAAGACCTTGCTGTTATCAATTAATGCTTGGAAGAAATCACAAATCCTGGTTGCACAGGACACTTATCAGCCTGGAAGCAGCAAATGAATGTGTGTGGTCTGTGCTTGGCTGCAGATCCTTCCAGAATCCTTCCAGCTCCCCATGGCCTTCAAAGGTGCCCGTGTCAGGTGTGAAGGACATTGAAAGTAGTGGGGTTGAGCCTAAACTA
Source organism: Mystacornis crossleyi (assembly GCA_013400655.1). Taxonomy (NCBI): domain Eukaryota; kingdom Metazoa; phylum Chordata; class Aves; order Passeriformes; family Timaliidae; genus Mystacornis; species Mystacornis crossleyi. The sequence goes on from VYZQ01000114.1 coordinate 8,207, forward strand.
ACAGAACTATTAACAGAGAGGTTAGAGGGTGGGTAGGGTGTAGAGAGAAGGGGGGAGAGTTGGAGGGTGTTTGGGGGGGTGTGGAGACCAGGAAAGGGATGTGGGAGGTTCAGGTGGGATGTGGAGAGAAGGAAAGGGATGTGGGAGGTTCAGGTGGGATGCAGGAGGTTCAGGTGGGATGTGGACACCAGGAAGGGGATGCAGGAGGTTCAGGTGGGATGTGGGAGGTTCAGGTGGGATGTGGAGAGAAGGAAAGGGATGTGGGAGGTTCAGGTGGGATGTGGGAGGTTCATATGGGATGTGGACACCAGGAAGGGGATGCAGGAGGTTCAGATGGGATGTGGGAGGTTCAGGTGGGATGTGGAGACAAGAGGGGGCTGTGCCATAATGGAGAGGAGGATTTCAAAGTTTCTCCCACAGTTTTCCCTCTGGTGGATTTTGCCTCCAGTTGTTGGGATATTGTGGATACTGGCGCTGGCCAATTAGAATAATTATAACTTGAGATATTTTGTTCCAGTGGTATTAACACGGTGGCTGGAATAACTTTAATAAAGTTACTTGACCACGGATTATTTAATGTGCAGCATAAACACTACTCTTCCTGCCTTTCCCTCTGTCTCTAGGGATGCCAGGATTTCCTGTTTCAGGGAAAAGGTGGGTTGTAGCAGTTTGGATTGAACATCGTGACCAGAGTGCCACTCGGAATACCAGACCATCATTTCTCTGGGAATCTTTCCAAGAATTCACTTCCTGGTGGGGGAACACTTCCAGAGGGGTATTTTTAGTAGCTGGACATACAAAGAGTACAAAGCCTGTCGTGGGGACGGTGCCTGTTTAACACCTTGGAGTTGGCACAGCGACTCCTGCACCTTTTGCCTCTTGCACGCTCGGTATTTTCAGCCCAGAATTACGCCAGCACCCAAGTTTTTTAATCAGTGAAATCAGCACGAGCATCAGGGAAGACACAGTCAGGCTTTTACGCTGATGCTTGGGGCTACTGGGCAGAGTTTGCCTCCCAGATCTGGATGAGCAAATGGAGAACCTCCTCCCAGCTGCTTGTTGCCATCCTCCTCCCCAAGTCTGCCGCTGGCTGAGATCCGCCAGCTCATCTGCTCCGAGGCTCCTGAAACCCTTAAAACTAATCCGGAGTGCTGGGAATGGAGCACGTTAGGGAGTGGTTCTCAGAGCAGCTGATCTGGCAGATCTTTGAGCTAGTAACAGGAGGGAGGTGGAAAACCATGGAGAACGGGCCAGGAGGAATTTTTTTTAAATGAAGTTTGCTGTTGTTTTATCTGTTCAGAGTAACAAAAAGCCAGTGGAACTATTTCTCACTGGTTCTCTTCATTCCTATGGCTTCCTTTATACAAACATGCATCCAGCTGAGCAGAAAACCGATTTCTCTATCATTCCCCTCCAAGAACCAACTTTCAGCTGCAAATCCTTTTTTTTTTCCCCATCAATTTTCTCATCAGTTTAGCAGCTGTGCCAGTTACAGACTGGATCCTGAGAAGAACAAGAAAATGGAACCAGCCCTGTTCAGTGGGATCCCACGCTGGTGTCAGTGACTGGAATTGCATTCCTGGTAATGGATGCTTTGGCTTTCCGTGTGGAAAGAGGTTTTACAGCCCTGCCGTGGAGTTAAGTTACAATAACAGCAGATGTTTGGAATGGTGATCATAGGACTCTTACTGTGTGGTTGTGATGAAAATGTTACAACTTGTGGCTTCTGGCAAGGTGTAAATGTTTGCAAAATACGGCCTTAGATACTTAAAATAAGGTATCCAGTAATTAAAAAAAAAAAGTTCACATCATTGAGGAGACTGCAATCTCGACTGCTATTTTTACATGGGAAACTCACAGAAATGTAATACAACTAAAGCTTTTAGGCAATGGCCCCAGGAAGCAAATTTAAGAGCGCTGGATTGATACTGCCACGCGTGAATGGAAAGAATGCTGCTTTGTAGGGAAGTGCGTGGAGGAGTTTTGCAATCACCCTGTGGATCACTTGAACCAGCACCTACAGCACCCGCTGGGAACAGCAGATCATCCCTACCTCACCCTTCACACAGATCCTGTGGGAGACTATTCCAAGACTAGAAGATAATTCTGACTTCAGTTTACCTGGAAAACAACACGGACTTCAGTTTACCTGCACCTGAGCTTTGATAAGCCCCAGCTGCATGAAGCCCTTCAACATGGGTTTATACCTGTTTTTTTTTTTTTCCTTCATTCCTGGTTATCCTGGATTTTTGTCTGTATTGACAGCTATTACTAATATGGACAAAGAGTGAGGAGGTGATGTCATGAGAACGTCTGCTCAGGTTTTCTTTTCTGAGATTAGGGCCTCAGAAGCTGCAGATTTAACAAATTGTTTTTAATGGCAGAGTTTTCTTCCCTTTCAGGGATAAGGATTTTAAGTTTAAGTTAGTATTTGTATGAATCTTTACAGGAAAAGGGAAACTTTTATTCTTTCTATGGTGTTTGCCCTAAGACACTGGTGTTATTATGATGGCACTTGTATTTTACAGTTTTTGAATAGTAATAAATGTACTCAAAAGGAAAACAAAAAAATCCGATTCTGCCGAAAATTACAGTCAGACTCTGCGGATGTAATAGCAATAATATACCAGACTTTTTAATATAGCTGGTTTGGCTCTTGTGTATCCTGCTCTTTATTCTTAACACTGTAATCAAGTGTAATTACAGGTGTAGACATTTTAATTAAAGGTGAATGAGTTTTAATTAAAGGTGAAAAAAGTAGAATTGGACCAACATTAACAATGTCTCCGTGACCTAAGCCGAAGAGTGTCACAGTATATACCTAAGAAAAGACTGATTTTTACAGAATTTTCCTACTGAATCTGTGAAATGCCTTTGTGCAGGAAGCTTTGCTTTAAGGTACAAAGCACTCAGGTATTGCTGCAGCTGGGAGACAGTGGGAAATCTGTTTGCCACTGAGATTTGCAGGTTTTATGTGGTGCATTATCAGGAGATAACAATTAGCAGCTCCTCTGCTGAGGCTGCTCACAGAGTATGGAGTTACCACACTTGGGAGGAGTTTGTTGGCAGAACTGTGATGTGAAATACTTGATATTGGCTTTTTTTTTGACTTTCCTAACTTCATGATGCTTTGGATTTGACTCACAGCGGGGAGTTTTTGCTCAGTCTTACCCCTGAACAACGTGTCCCACTATCTTTGTAAGTAACATGAGATTATTGCAGCAGCAATGACAAAAATGAAAACCACTGGAACAGATCCCTCCCAGGGGATATTCCAGAACTGTCTGGACACAATCCTGTGCTGTGTGCTCTGGGATGGCCCTGCTGGAGCAGGGAGGTGGGACCAGATGAACCGTTGTGGGCCCTCCCAACCTGACCCATTCTGTGATATTTGCACAACATTTGTGACCTTGAATTCAAGTCTTCTTTCTCTTTGTCAGGACTGAAATGATCTTTTTGACAAAAATGCAACTTCTCTTGTGTTCTAAGAGCATGTGTGAGAAACTTTAATACACCCAGTTTAATGATAAATTTGAATTTTGTNTTGCATAACATTTGTGACCTTGAATTCAAGTCTTCTTTCTCTTTGTCAGGACTGAAATGATCTTTTTGACAAAAATGCAACTTCTCTTGTGTTCTAAGAGCATGTGTGAGAAACTTTAATACACCCAGTTTAATGATAAATTTGAATTTTGTAGCCAGATCCAGAGTGTTTATTGTTGGTCTGGAAAGAGGCCAAAAAATCTGATGTTCCCTTGGTTAGCTGGAAGTGTTCTGGATTTTTTCTTTGCTCAGATAGAAATCAGACATTTGCAACAAGCTGTCCATGTAAGTTTAATGTTCAAACATTGCCAAGATTAGCTCCAACTAAAAATTGTTTGACCACTCTTTGGTGTCCTGTGTTCAATAAAATCATTTATCCACTCTGTTTTGGCTGTGCTATTTCTGTGCCAAGTAAACCAAGACAAGAGCAGTTGCTATCTTTTTTTTAAACAACGTTAACATAAATACTGATGCCTATATGATTTTTTTTTTCTGCATCTTGAGGCTGTTCACTCCTGGTCAGAAGTGGCTTCATACTGATATGACATTATGGGGAAGCACCTTCTGTCACTCCTGGCCTCAGACCCTCAGCTCTTATTTACGGCCAGGCAGCGTTAGCTTTGCACCCCTGAGTGTGATGACAATTTCCTACGTCTCCCTTGGTGTAACTCCTGAGCAAGACAGTTCTTAGGGACAGAATAGCGCAGGAAAATTGTTTATCTGGTCTACAGTGATTTTTTCGTGTTTTATGAGTTGTGCTCTTTCATTTAAGTGATATAACTGAAACCAAACTATTGGCGAAGAAGAAACAACTGAACTGAGTTACTGAAAAACGGTAAAACTAAACAATTTTTCAAGCCTCATACGGACAAATTTGATGTAGTTTTTGTAATTGTGAACTACTAATCAATACAAAAACTTTGGTTTTCAGAGGCCTTTGATCCATTTTTCCTTATGTCTCTCTATGCCTTTCAAAGATTTGTAGGTTATCATCCCTAAACCCCTTTTCTCTATTATCTATGATTTTTTCATATCAACGTTTGTAATAATATAAATGACATAAACTGTCTTTTTGAGGTTAAGAGCAAACACTAATGAGGATAAAAATATTTCCATGCAAGGCACTGTCAGATCAAAGGGTGGTGCTTTACAAAGGTTTTTTATCCCTCATGTGCATTGTATTAGAATTAGAATCAGTGTGTAGTGCAGTATTTATTATCAGTATTTATTGGAGTAAATACACTGCAGCGATGAAGCAAAGTCATTTCTGTTTTCTGATGGTGCCTACAGTCCATGCTTTGCTTTGCTAAACTTTGCCTTACTGGGTCTAAAATAATTTTCAGTTTCCTCTTTACATTTCAGATAGGATGTCTAGAAATATCTCTTTGTCCTTTTTGACTCTAAATTTAGAATATCTTTATTCACATAATGCTCTGATGCCTCCTTTTTCATTGATTTTTCCTTACATGAAATAAGGAATGACAAAAAAATTCTGTTTATAGAGGGAGGTAAGTCTCTATCTGTGGTCTCTATCTGTCTCTATCTATTGCTAATCAATCTGTGAGAACCTCTAAATAAAATTTTTTATTTACTAGTGGGTTACACATGTAGTACCCCACTGTCATCTTTTCAAAGCTACAAGCCTAAGCATAAAACACAGATCATTATTTATGACAAGTGCTGGATTGTTTGCATAGTTTGATTACAAATAAACCCTACAGCCGTTATGTCTGATATCCTACAGGAATCCTATTTCTTGCAGTAGTTATTTTTGATACCAATGCCCTTTAATACAGACCAATCATTCTTTACTCTCATACTGCCGTGACCAGTCTATTTATTTTAAGAATGAAGAAGGTTCAGAAGAAGTTCAAAGCCCTCAGAATTTTAGCACAGTCTTTGCTTGAAAAATGTGCTTAAACCCCAGCTGATTTCATGTTCCATTTTTTTTTTTTTTTTTTTTGGTATTTGTAAATGGGCACTTTGGGCTGAAGGAATCCTTGAGTCTACAGCATTTTGCTGAACCTTTTTCATGCGTGTTTTTTCAAGTTCCAGCTATGTAGTGAATTTTATTAATTAGAAGAATGTTTCCCAACTTAGTAGGCAGGCTCCACCAGCCCCAGGAGGTGGGGTAGGGCACGCTGTGAAAGAGGAGAACTGTGAGGGCAGGGAGAAGTGCCTACCTTTCCCACCCTCCTGCAAATGTGTTCCCACAGTGATGAATATAATTCTCTTTGAAAACCACCCGTGCAGCTTCCCCCGACACTTGTGGCACCTCTCCCTGTGTCAGGTTCCGTTTCCCCACAGGGAAAGCTTCTGACTCAGGCAGCAGCCCCAAAAACTTCGCTCCTCTGCTGTTTACCTATAAAGAATATTTAAGAAAGTCCCAGTGAAACACTCAGAGGTTTTGGAGCCAACGGATTAAAATGAGTTTAAGCCCCCTGTGGTTGCTGTGATTAAGAAGTGCAGTGGTTGTCGATCTGTCTAGCTCAGTATTTCAGTTGACTCACCTTTATGTTCCTCCACGTTTCCATACACACAGGACCTCGGATTTCTCAGATCCTGTTTCAAGCCCTTCCGAGGAAATAAGGGCTTGTCTCCCTCAGGGAGCTATTGTGAAATACGCTGGAGTGCGAATTTAAAATGCAGCAGTTTGCCCGCATTAACTCCTTGTGGGAATGCTCTGTTCTGCGCACAGAACGCTCAGCAGCTTAGGTTAACCCCCTCTGCTAAGGTTAGAATTACTAAAACCAGGTAATCCTAAATAAAATAGGGTTTTAAAATGGATATATTTTTCTCTAAACCACTTGGACGATACATTTTAATCAGCTGTACATTATCAGCCTAAGGAGTTTCACCCATTTCCCGATTCCTGTCCCCGCTGTTCGATTTGGTTGAGAGCAGTTCCTTGCCCCAAATTCCGTGTGCAGCCTTACAAAGTTGTGCCAGCACAGCAGAGAGGCTGAGGGTGAAACTGCTGGGAACTGAGGGGAGCACCTTGAATCGGGTCTGCTGTCTGTGTGCTGCTGAATGACACCCTGATTCTCACTGCAGGAAATGCAATATACAGCCCACTTTCACTCCCAGGTGAGGATTTTTTGTGGCAGAGGCTGATTAAGGTTTTGTCCCCCCTCATCACGTAAGTCCTGACTCGTGGGGGTGCTGCATCCTGACACCAAATCCAGTTTAATCACTGTGCAGCCTTCCCAGTTCTGTTGGAGTTACCTGCACTGCCCTCGTAAACCTGGAGTAGGAGCAGGGAGAAGTGAAGGGAGGGGACAAGGTGAAAACACACAGAGAAATAAATCAGCAGAAACAGAACAGACACATCCCCGCTCCAAAGAATGAGGAGCATTCACTCCATTAGTCTAGACAGACTTTCCAGCTACGAGCTGGTAGGTGAGAATTCAGGACTTGGTTTGTGTTGTGGATACTGCAAAATGTTCTGCATTTTTGTAGTTGGTGTAATTGTCTCTTTGTTGGAGGGAGTTAATTAAATGTAACTGCAATATTTACTGGTGTCTGTTCGGTTTTTAAAAACACTTAATTCTACGTTCCTGCCAGTTGATTTCCTGCCAAAACTGTCTTGTCTTCTACATGCTTCTATTTTGGTTTATATTACCTTCAGTAACCCAGTGTGGTTTTATGAACATGTTGCTCTTCATGCCTGTGATAACGAGGAAGAAACTACTACAAATCAAAAAAAAAAGTTTTTTATTGTCACTGGAATGGGAGTTCATAAAAAAATTAAAACATACTATCTCAAAAAGTATTCCACTGTATGTTTTTTATAAAATCTACTTAGCGGTCTATGTTGCATAGGAACTTGTGAGAGATCTTCAGATATTTTTTCGCCTATCTAAAATAGTTGCAAAAAAGATAAAATAGTTTCTATTTTATGGGCACCATGATTTTATAGGATAGTTCCTATCATCCATGGGCAATTCTCAACTTGGAGTTGAACAGGGTTGGGTTTCCTCATGATTCTGCTTGTGGGTGACAGTTCATAAACCATACAAGCAGATTTTTGGCTTATTTCTACCAATCAAGATCAGGGTTGCCTCCCTCATAAAAACATTTCATGGTGAACTTACTCTTCCTTCTGTTCAAATCAAGGCGAACACACCTACTGCTGCCCCAGTTTTTCCCACCTCTGTGGTAAGAAAGAGCATTTTTAATGCATTCTCTATATTGCAAGCTGCCTCCTGAGTTAGAATTATTGTCGTGGCTTCAAAGGTGATGTCCTGCCCTTGGCTGTATTGGAGCAGCCACATTCCACTGGCAGTCTTTCATAGCAGATGCCTCGATCGTTTGAGTAAGGGCTAAACTATGGGCTGTATTTGCTGGTCGTGCCATTCAGCTTCAGACTTGGGGACGGCAGGAGCAGAGCCTCTCCAGATGAAAAGCTGAAGGATAATAGGGCAATTTGTGCAGCTCTGCTGCTGGAACACACCGTTCTGTGCTTGCTTGAAACCAGCCAGTTTGGCTTTGTTTTGTAAACTGTGTCAACAGAGTCCAAATTTGATTGCAATCCTCCTGGCGAAGCCCCAAGATATGTGTCTCTTCAATTTATGGGCTGAAGGTCCTTTTTGGGGTAGCTGTTAATGACAAAATCCCATCAGTGGATGCAAGGCAACATAAATGTGTTCATTTTCCCTCTGCACATTAGCTGACAGATGCATTATTTTTTGTCTGGAGAGCTCATCTCACCCCAGTGACTTGACAGTATAAAATTTATAGTCCTTAAGAGGAACAAAAACCACACATCATTGTGTTCATAACTTTAGAAAATAAAGTTATTTTATTTAAGTTATCCCCATTAGGACAGGGGAGGGGACTCCTCCGGCTATATAGACTAAATACAGGAAAGGGGAAAAGTCAGATGTGGAAGAAGAGGAATGCAGTGTGTCTTCAAAGATTTTTGGGAACAGTGGAACCATTTGTTCTGCACGTCTGTGCTGGAAAAGACAAGTAATGAGTATCAGTTACAAGAGAGGTGTAAGATCTGTTGTAGGCAAGGTGAGGTTTAAGGATTTCCTGTCTTTTAAATAAAGATTTTAGGGTCCTGTCCCTTTACTAAGCACACGAATCTGTAGCTCAGAACTCTGTACCAGGAAATTGCCTGTATTCCACCCACTGGAGTGGATGTGGGCTGTGATCAAGGTTTTACATTCTTGTTCTTCTTGAGAGAGTGCCCTGATGAGGAGTAGAAATGGGCTCACGATGCGCCTACTTGGTTACACGAGCCAGGCAAATCCTTTTCGGTAGATGAAATTTATGTATTAATTTCTGAGACCTAAAGATATCCAAAGTGTCATTCAGTTTGATTCGCCTGATTAGTCTTATCATCAAGAATATTTTCTTTCCCTGCTTCCTGTTCTTGAATTTGCATTTCATCCTCTTGATTCTTAAGAGTCTTTGATTGGGTGCAGGCTACGATTTCACCTTTCTAAATAGGGAGATTTCTGCATAGCTGTCCCCTTTGTTAGGTGGATGAGAGACACTTGTGGCTGCCCCTTGCACGAGATGATAGGATATTCCTTTACATAAGTCTGAATTTTCTCCTGAAAGTGGTTTTTACCTCTATTTACACCTAAACACAACACCACTTGGGATTTTCCCCTTGTTACAGGTCAACACGTCAGAGCTTTCCACTTCTGCTGTTAGAACTCCGTGTCCACAGTATCAGAGAGATCCTGAGCTCAAGACATCTGAGGACAGAGCTTTTTAAATGCAAAGATTGTTTGGTGGCTTGCTGATTGCTTGTGGTTAACCAGTATCTGAATGTAAATGTAAAGACAGAAAGTGCAAAGATTTGAAAAAATAGTCAGTGTGTGAAGCTCTGGAGATGTACAGCTGACATTTATTTCACGAAACAGCCAGGGGTTATACTCTCATTTCTGTTTATATTTCTAAGATTTTCATTTAATGTGCATGTGTAATTTAATAAATATTTCTATTTGCCGCAGAAGTCGATGGGCTGAAGGCAGGGTTTGCTCCAGGAAGGTCGTTGTGTTCTGGAAGCACAGAAGTTCCCTTGGCCTTGCATGTTTTATGAGTATTTTCTCCACCAGAACACTCCCTACCTCAACCAAGTCTGTATTAGAGTTGTATTATTTAGCTTTCCTGCAAGCTAAAAAGGGAGGGACAGGTGGTGCTTTTGTTCTGGCTTTAAGTGCTTGGAATATATTTAGGATTTGTGGATGCTTTGGTGATGGAAAGTAGGTGCATTGACAGAAGATCTCAAATTTGAAACTGTTGGGTTTTTGAACAGGTTATTATTCTGTTTAGGGTAATATTTACTTACTGAGAAACAATCCTTTTCATTAAGCCTAAACTAAATTTGTAGTGACAGAGAATATTGAAGCTGTCTCAATGCTATATTGCTATATTAATGAAACTGGCAACTATAAGTTATGAATTAATAAATCTTTCATAAGTTATTTGTATTGCCACTAAATAGTTCCTGTTTAAATTCAGAGAAAGTATTTGCTTGACAGAACGGTCATTTACATTTTGCCAATGAAAGGCTGCTACAAGATCACATGAGGAAACATGGTGAGTTAGAGCTTCTTAAAATAAAACATACTTTTCTCAAGGTTAGATAAGCTACAGGTCAGATAAACAACAGAGTTACAAGCATTGTTATATCAGCTGAGAAAATTGATATATGAACCTAGGTCAACAGTGTTACAAATGCTGGAAAAGTAAGAGCTGCCCGTGCCTCTGAGGCGTGGAAATTCCATTCCTCGTGCCTTCAAACCGAAAAGTTTAAGGGTCTTTTCTCTTTTGCAGTGGCTCCCGTGCAGATGTTTATTCTCCCCTTGCACCTCTGTTTATTTGCTTTCGTGACCCAGGGCTGGGTGAAAGCCCAAGGTGTGTTTCAGCTTGGGCTGCAGCCCTGCTCACCTTGCAGCACATAATCAGCCTCAATCACTCAGCCCAGTCCTTTCCTGACCTAACCACAACCTCCCTCGGGTCCCCAGAGATTCCCACAAGCCCGACTAAGGCAGCGATGACTGGCTGGGAAAGAATCCTGGTGTATCCAAGCACGAGGAAACCTGTGCTCCTGCTGTCGGACACACAGGAAATGCAGAGAGGCGGGCGGGTCTCTGCCTTGGGAATGGGAATATTCCAGCCGTGCAGCCAGACCTGGGAACACTCAGGTTGTACAAACACACGAGTGGCTTTGTGCAGACTTGCTCAGTCGGGGTACGTTCTGCTTTCCAGTTGCATTCTTAAGGAAACGCGATTTTTCACTGGCTACAACTCCACACGTTGGTGCTTAGCAACTTTGTATTTCATTAGATTAGACTCAAAGTGCTTTTGGAAAGAAATTGGAAATAAATCTAAATTGATATTTTTATTTAATGAAGCTGTTTGAATATGCTGTTTGGGTTGTTTGGGTTTTTTGTTTTGTTTTGGTTTTGGTTTTTTTTTTTTTTTAATTAAAGCACAACAAATTAAGATAGATCTGATACATTAAATAAAGCACATGGCTAACTGAACTATTTGTTTCTGGGTACTCTGGCTGCACTTAAAACCTCGTGAATTGTACAATGTGCCTGGCTGTCCTTGTCCCCGTTTACTCTGCCCGTGTTCTGCTGGCACAGCCAGGGAGAACCTCAAGGTGGCTGGAGCAGGAGCAAGGCTGGTGTGAACCTGTGTCACATCCCAGTGAGTGAACTTGGCTGAGGGAGCTGGGAGGCATCCCGGGGTCCAGCTGCTCAGGCACGACCTAAATCCATTCAGATATTGAAGCCAGTTACGTCCCTGGTTCATGATTCAGCTTTCTTTAGCAATTCTGGCAGCACACACGCCTGCATGTTGGTGCAGAATGCCAGTGCAGGCACGACATTCCCATATTCCTACCCCGGTGTATTGCATCACAGCTTGCTGATAAATATTGAAATTCTCTTTTAAAGAACTTGCTTACCTATAAGAAATTATTCTGAAATAAGCTGTGATGTGAATGTAAATGCGGCAGATATTCTGAAATCGCTCTCTGCACGGACATATTTACATGGCAGACAGCTAAGTAAACTTGGAAACTCCCATTCCAAGAGCCTGTTAAATTCACTGACACAGTTTTGCAGGTTAAGGTATTCCAGACGGGTTTTCCACATGAAGCTATTTATGTTAGGGAGAAAACAAAACCAAAATTCCTGGCCTGAGACAAACTATGAGGAAAAATACCTATGCAGGGAGTGATTCTGGAATAGCTGCAATGCATTAAATTTACCTTTTTTTTTTTTTTGAGACAACAGGTTTTTCTCTGGACGTCTGTAAAGCAGTGGGCTGGTTATAAAACAATTCACGGTTTCAAATTCCAAAAAAACCCCAGCTTTTGCCCAAATCCAAGCATACTTTATGGCGACTTTCCCTAGGGCGTTCACCAGGCTGCTGATTGGCACACACAAAGCGGCGTTCGCTCGCTCAGGGTAAGTCCTTCAGCCCAGAGGTTCTGCCAGCTCCAGAGTCAGAGCGATCCCACATCTCAGCCTGGCAGCTGAGCCAGCCCTGAGCTGTGCCCCGAGGAAAGAAATCCCACTGCGGTGCGGGGAGGAGGAGGAGGAGGAGGAGGAGGAGGAGGACGGACACTCTTCCTGCCACCTTTGCGAGAGCGGGAACACCTCAGACACCAAAAGCAGATTTGCCGGTGCTTGTCTGTCAGGAGGCCTCCAGACAACTTCCACCTTTTAAAAACCCTCCGAAAGTGCCAAGGGCGAAACAATAATCATCCTTTTTGTGAGGGCCTAGAGGGTGAAACACGATCCTCTACACCTTACCATCTATTTTTTGGGAGTCACCTGAAACGCTGTAAATCGACCATTATTTCACTGCCCTCTTTACTGGATCTGCATTTCATTTTGATCTCATTCATTCTCTGTATATTTTATTCCCAACTGTGTTATAATATGTCAATTTTAATATGGTATTTTCTTTTCTTTTTTTTTTTTTTTTTTTTGGTCATGTAGAAGACAATATCTTGGGGAAGCTTGATGCAGAACTGAAAAAAAGGTTTTTTTCCAACACTGTAATTCCGTTGTCACTTCTGTGAGACCAGGTGACAAAATTTGAGGCTCGTGGCATGGTGATGTGACAAACCAAGTTGCACATATAACCACTGGCAAATTATTTTTAACTTTTCCTGGGAAGATGAGAGTCCTAGACTTTGGACGCTGGAAAGGGGCCAAAATAAACAAATATTTAAGTACTTTTGAGTCCACATTGCGTGTGGATAGAAGGAAAAAAACGGAATTTCTAAACCAGAGAAGATGAGTGACAATGGACGAGAATTTTCTCTACATGAACATAGAGAAAGGGTGACAGTTGTGGAAAAATAACTTGGATTTGGGCATGGTTGGATGTGTGGGAAGAAAGAGGGAATGGAAAGAAAGAGGGAAAAAGAAATTAAGAGCACATCAAAGAGACGTCTGTACTAACCCCTTTCCACAGGTGGAAAAACTGAGGCAGAGGAGCAATTTACACATATTCCGCTTTCACTTGTCATTGTCAGAGCCAAAAATTTCTGCCTCCCAGTCCTAAACATTAACCACAAGGCTATTCCTCTGTTCTATTATATCTGTTATTTGTTTTACCTTGTTTTCAGTTTTAAGAGCGCCTCTGATCTACATAAACATGTTGAAACACACAGTGATTCAGGTGCCTACAGCTGTGATGTTGAAGGATGTGGTTTTCATTTCCCGGCCTTCGTGAACTTCAAGACAGCACTGCGAGAGAGTGCACGTGGTGAGTGCATTAAACAGCAGGATAAAAATATGTATTTCTGTAAATGAGACTCAAGTTTCAAATTTATGTGCATTTGGTTTCGTGTGACTCAACGAAATATTTTATTTTTGCATCAAATCAGGCATTTATTTGCACACATTTCTAGGACTCTTGCAAGTATTATGCAAATACCGAATTCCTCTTTTTGAGTGCTTACTGTAGGTACATGCAGTTGCATTCTCAGAGTCTTGAACTCTGGCCAACCTCCTCCCACCTCCCTTTTTTTAAGGAAAAAACCCCACATGCCAATTTTAATCTCAACAGCAAAGTATTTCAGGGATTAAAATCCAATGTCACCTTTCTAAATTGGTACTCCATGCTTAGAACTAATATGTTACCTGAAAATAGGGAAACTTTTAATCATGTGAGCGTGGTCACACATTAAAATTCAGTTTTGGGCTGCTATAATTTATGCATGCTTGCTGCCTGTTTCTGCAGCTTCCTGAGCTGTGATCACTGCTGTGCTGCAAAATGAATTTATTTCAGTGGGGTCTGTTGTCACCCGGCTCTTGGAGACCTGCAGTACTGATGGCCAGAGAATTTCCATGCAGAGAATTTCCATGTTCGCTGGGGTTCCTTAATCAGACAAGTCCTAACAGCCACAAGCAGGAAATATTTTAGGAAGCTACTTCAAAAGTTCTTTGGCTACTTAGAGTGGTTTTCACCTTTTCAACAGGGGATTAATTTTTGTCATATATAGGTGCAAGCCTCCCATGACTTTAACAGTCTTTCTTTCCAAGAGTAATTCTGAAATATAAATTCTGTATCTGACAAAACATTTCTCCTGGAGTTATTCACTGACCCAGCACATTCAAAAAGCTCATAAACTCAGCAGCCATTCTCTTTTCAGGGATGTTACCAGCTGATTCTTGCTCAGACCATAAAGTATTTTTTCTAAAACATTTTGTTTTAGAGATCCAGACAATTAATTTAATGCTTTCTTAAGTTTGGTTCAGTTTTGGACATTCTGAGAGTGAAACAATTTACTACTTTGCATTAGGTTTTCCATCACAATAGTAAGACTTAAGATGGTTAAATCAAGGAAATAAAAAGGAATTTTTGCTTTTAGAGCTTTTTACAACTGTGAAAATCTTGTCACCTACATTGTTGAAACAAATTTTTTAACTCTGCAAGTTGTATCCACTAAAGAGAGTACAGAAATGTATGAACAGCTTTTGTAGTATAAACAAGCCATTCCCTGCATTTTGGGACAAGAAAATCCAACAAATAAAATATTATTATGAATATGTACCTCCTATTTTCTCATACATGCTGCCTATTTGATGAAAACTACTCACTGGAATTCTCTTGCAGGTGTTCCATCACAGAGAGTGCCTTTTGTTTGAGTGCCACATAGCAAACAACAACATAATTCACCTTTTATTGCTGACATTATCAATTTTGGCAATCTAATTAGATGTTATTCTTATTTTCTGTTGCAAATGCTATGTTTGTAGCTTATGTTTTCATTATTTTCAATTTTTTTCCCCTCAGGCATAAAGATGACAATGAAAGTTGTCGGAGTTTAGATGCAGCCAAGGGTTTGGGTCAGGCTCTCTAGGCAGTGACAAATAAGCCTTGACCAAGTCAAAATAGTTTTGGAAGAGAAGAAGGGACACGTGAACAGGCTCCAGCCCCACCAGCAGCTACTGGAGAAAACGTCCTGGGAGAAACAAACATTTCTCTGCCAGAGTGAGTTTGTGCCGACCTTCAGGCTTTGTTGGGAGCCTGTTGTGCTTCCGCTGAATTGGATGGAGCAACACCAACCAACGTGGTGGAAAACCTGGTAGAAACGGAACTGGGCTTGGGAATTCAGGTAGAATTTTAGAAAAATGGCCTTTTATTGGGTTTTTACTGTGAAAATAATAATAATAACAACAATTTTATTCTTTGGAAGAGGCCTGCTTTCTTAAACAAAGCAAGTTTTAAAGTTTTCACCTTTATGCTTGTCAAATCTCGTCTATCACACTGTGTTTTCTCAGCTTTCTTGTAAAATTATTGTGATTTGCTTGGAGAATATAAGCAAGTTCAACACAATGTTATGCACGTGCATTTATAGCCTTTTTGAGAAGAAAGTTTTAAGTTCTGTATATTCATATAGCATATATAGATATTTGTTTATTTATTTAAAAAAATACAGCTTTTGGGGAAAACGTTGAGCCAATGCACAAGACAAAGAGTTTGAGTTGGGAGGTAAAAATTCCCATTTTTTTATTAGCCCACGATGATATTGATTAGAAATTAGCTAAGTGTTTGTGAGATGTATATAAGAATATAAAATTTTTGGCAGGTTTCTTAGCTTTATGTATTGACTTCAAAAAAATTTCATGAGTTATTAGAGAGATTTTCTTGCTAGAATGGAAATATTGCAAAGGAATTTAAAAGCCCAGTCGCAAATATAGTCAGAATAAAAGGGGCAGGTGTAAAAATCTCCTCCCATGGCTGTTCCTGCCTCAAAAGCTCCTGCTCTGCAGGCAGCTGCGATCTCTGTGCTCAGGTTTTAATCTTATTAAATATCCTGGGCTGTAAAATGATGTTCCAAGAGCACTCGAGCCATCTGCGCAGAGGGGGAAGGCCAGACACCTGTGGGTGTCAGCCTGATTTTAATCTGCATGAATCAGGGAGGCAGCGCTTTTAATGCTTCACAGCTCGGGTAAATCTGACTCACGATTCTCTGGGCAATGGATTGGTACCACTATAGCCTCTGGGATTTCCCCTGCTAAATATCAAAGGCCTGCAACAGACAGCAGAGGTGCTAAGGCTTCCCGAGGAAAGAGTCCTTCATAATGGAAAGTATTAGTCAGCCAGAACACACAGGAGCCTTTTCCAGGTTTTTACAACAGCTTACCTGACGTCTCTAATCCGATATTCCGCATTTTACTCCCCATGCCTGACGGGGAGGTCGCTGCCTTTGGTGCAGGCTGCACTGCAGGTACCGAGGTTAATTTACACCAAGGCCATTCAGGCTTTCACACGGCAGATTAAAAGACGGCATTATTCGATTTTTACTCGTGCTGTGGAGCTGCACTTGCTGGGCAAGAATACGACCTGCAAGTCTTAAATTCCCACCACTTGGTGTGAGCCTATTAAATATATTTTGTAAGGCAAAATCAGCTGCCGGGTCAGACCGAAGGGGATGATAACTTATTAATGGAGAACTACTTATGAAAATAATTTTTAAAAATAATTGCTCTTGGTTATGCTGCTTAATGACACTCTAGAGTTTTATTCTATTATTGCTTAGGTACCTGGTTTATTTTGTTATTATTTACAGAGTTTGCATTCACACAAGGGGTTTGCAAAGATAAAAGTTACGTTCATTTTTTTGGTCAGCAAAAATTTACAGTTTTGTATTAGCTCGTATAAAGAGGTTTTGCTAACACCCTTGTATCAAGGAGAGAACAGTAGTTAGGAATGATGAATTTCGGGGTTTTTCAGTGTTTTTTCATATTCTATGTTAATATTTTTAATAATCTTATGTTAAAATTTTAATAATCTTATGTTAAGATTTTAATAATAATTTGTTAAGATTATTAGCACCCCAAGATGCTGATGCGAATGTACAAAATAAAATACCCATTTGATGGCATTTTCATGAAAAGCGGAGCCTTTCTTTTCTGATTTTGATACCAAATTTTGATTTTTTTTTTTTTTGTACTGAAACAACTGTGCCCGAATCTGTTTGGGTTTGAAAAGCAGAATTTTGGTTGTGCTTAAATTTCGAAGTGATTCTGAAGTTGACTTCTCCCCACGTGTCACGGGGGGCTCGGGTCACGCAGATGCCGTGCGATGAATTGTCACACGATTCATCCACTGCCTCCCAGGAGAAAGCGGCTCGGCCAGAAACAAGGCATCATTTGCCGGGATTTGTGGGATCCGGCCTGAAAAACAGCTCCCGGGCTGGGGTGGCCGTGAGTCAGCGGGGCCCGGTTCTCACGGAGCCGGAGCATCAGATAAGGAGCTGGCGCAGCCCCGCTCGGGATGAAAAAGCAGCGCCGTGTCTGGCTGCGGCTCTGGCACGGGACCCCGGTGGATTTCGGTGGGGCCAGCCCGGCCCTGGGCTCTGTGGAGGCAGGAGGAGCTCGCCGTGCTGCCAAAAAAGCCCTTTCGGCCCTGCCCTCGGAGGTGGTGCCCTGCGGCGCTGCCGGCAGCAGGGGAAAAACGCACCCGAAAAATGAGCGCGGCTGCCAAGCAGCAGAGCCAAGACCGAGCTGGAGTAAATCATGCAGAACGCGTTTTCTGTTCTCAGAGGCTGAAGAATTAAAGTTTAAGACTGGGCATTCTTCTCCCGGATACCACACTAACAACCGCGTTAGTCGTTTGCTGCTAACGCAAACGTGATTAAACTTTTTTTAAAAAATTACTAT
>VYZQ01000116.1:0-14677 GCA_013400655.1 Mystacornis crossleyi
GTTTTTCTGTAGAATTTTTGGACAGTTGTAGATTTTGTTCATATCGGCAAAGTCAGAGATGGTTGTAAGGAGGGAGACTTGTTAATTTTTCTTTGAAGAGAGGAAAGACTCAGCTACAATAACTGTTTCTGCTCTAGTGGTTTGTTACACAATACAGCTGATTTGTACTGATTACCTGCTGAATCTAATTGCAGTCAGCTTAGTAACAACTCAGGCAGTAAAATAGATTAGAAAAAAATAGAGCTGATGTAGCATCAATCAGCTGAAAAGTTCAGTAGGTGTTACCCAGTGGTGACAGGTTCCTTTTGAGACTTCCATTTCCTTTCAGACTTCAATCTTAATTGAATACCTAAACCATTGTAAATTAATTAGATCAAAACCCCCTTCACTTCTGTGGTTCTGAAAATCTGGAAAATGAAGAGGGTATGGATAATGTGTAAGAATTTTTTGCTTTTCCAAATTGTTCTCTCCAATAACATGACAAGTTGAGAAACATTGTGTCCAGGAGTTTATTTCCCCATAAATTCACAAGCATGCTCACACTTGTTGATTTAGGTAACTGGCCTTACGTAGTTCGTATGTTTAATTTGTTTGCATCTTTTTCTCTGCTGAAAATTGTCATTTTTTCCGGTAAAATACTTCCAAGTAACCACTTGTATATTCTTCAGTACCTGCAGACAGTCAAATAATATTCAGGAAATAAACTGATTTTTCCCCCCACTGCTGAGTGACCTGTGCAGAACTAAAAGTGTTCATGACCATGCGCAGCTGCCTCTCTTCTTTTTCCCTTACCCACTTGCAGTTAGTTTGCTTCACTGCTTTATTTCATATGGTTTATTTAACATAAGGAAAGTAGACAAAATAGAAGGTTATACTGGCCCTGCTCTAGTTGTGTTTTAGCTCTCCTCCAGCCCTTGCATTAAGACTCCACTAATCATAAACCTACATCAATGCCACTACTAATGACCCCTGTGGAAGTGAGAATCTCCTTCTTTATGGAAATTACCCACCTTGCCAGTTAAAGACTCTGTTGTTACACCCAGCTGAACATTTGGAAGTCCTAATCCATCCTGGTTTAAACCCACTGTGCCCTTTCCACAACTGTGTATCCCAGGCTGAGGATGAACTCCTTTAAGCAGGCAGAACATCATAGTAATGATGGTATGAAAGAGAATTTTGCTGCATGTTAAGAAGGGCACAAGCAGGCCATTTCTCTCTCCCATTTACAGTCCCTCTCAGCAGCATGATCTAGAGGTTCAGCAACTCTACTTTATTATGGCAAATGGTTCCCAGGTTAGTTTTCTTCACTGCAGTGTGGCACTTCTCATGCATACTGTATTGTGTTTCATCTTAACAAACACTGAAGTACTTTTTTATCCTGTTCATAAAGCAAAGATTTGTTCCTGCTGCCCATGTACACTTAACATGACTAACCTTTTGATGTCATGTATTCCACCTTAGACGCAGACTGCACAAACTAGGGGTGTCAAAGATTACCCAGGTTGATTTCTTACCTCGGGAGGTGGTATCCTACTCCAAGGAGACGCAGACACCTCTTGCCACGCATCAATCTGAAGGTAAGATTTATGTTCTTTTTTTAAAAAAATCAACAGAAAACTTGCATTTGAGTTAAAAAATGTAAATAAAAATAATAGTAGGTCATAACATAGTTATGATTATAACATAGCTGCTTATCATGTATTTTCTGCAAGACAGGTATTGTTTGTGTGATTAATGGCTGTTCTGATTAGAATAATTATAAAAATCACTTTAAATGCAGATGGAACCAAACTACTTCTGACTTACAATGGGTTGTGCTCAGATAGCAGTTTAATGAGAACATTTTTCCAAAGAAATCATTAAGAATGTAATGAAATTATGCTTCAATTTTTTTTTTTTTTTTTTTGCTTTCTCAAGGAAGTTATTAATTCTGTGCTTTGTAAAGAGGCAGTGTTGGAAAGTTGCCCTCAGTTGTTTGGTCAGTGTAATTGTGTCCCCCTGCTGTAGGTGAAGCTTAGGGAGAAGTTGCAGCTTAGCTCCATGTACTGAAAAAGGAGGTTTGCATACTCTGATGTGGACAGTCCTACTTTCTGCTGACATCATGCTGGCATCTGTACTCATGGAGCTGTTTGTTGGCTGCTTGGCTCTCTCACTGCTAAGTAAATACACGGAGTGGCAGGGGGGTGCTGATCTGCTGGTGTTGTACTGCAGGATGCTGATTGCAGGTCAGTGGTACCATTTAAACTGAATGCAAAACTGTAATTAGCCTGATGTTATCTATGCACTAGAACAAAGCAGATAGAAGAGGAAAATCATATCAGTCTTGACCATGATTTTTGTTATTAACAATGAAGGATCAAGAAAAGTTCAATAACCGAGTAATTTTCTGCAGAAGGTAGTGTAGAACTTTACCAGGCTTCATTCAGAGAAGAAAAACACTCAGGTAGGTTCAAAAGGTGGTGGTGGTGGTAAATATGTCTAAGTATAACTTACTGTCAGGGAAAATAGAGTGATAAATGGAGCCAGCTTTTTTTTCTGCAACTGGGTTACCAGGTCTGCCTTAGGAAGGCAGCTGCCATAGGAACCAGATATTGAAACTGCTGAGCAGTTTCTCAGATTCTAGATGCTCAGATTCTACTTTCCTGGGGCACAAGTTTACCCTGGTCATCTGTGGACTGAAATAGTGCCTTCAAACACAGACAGCCCTTTTGCTTGGATGATGCTCCATGAGCAGTGTGTCCAGAAAGCTTTGCCTGCTCGTAGGAAGAAGAGCCTCCCTGGGTCAGTCCAGCTCATCTCTGCTCCTGTCTCTGTGGGCTGCTGAAGCCTCAAGAAAATGGGTTTTGCCCCTGAGTCCTTGTCTTCCGTGATTAAGACCAGTTAATGCTCAACCCCGGAGCATTACTATGAGTTCATTTTTAGATCAGATGGAGAGGGTGTCCTTCCTCTCTGACACATGGCCTTTATCCAATGCAAGAACCTATGGATATGGGGAATTTAAGACATGGCTTTGCATTTGCCTCCCTCAGCAACTCCAGCACTCATGAGCTGACCTGTCTTTCTGAACAGGACAGCCTGACTTGAGGAAGCATCTTCTTTCAGTAAGATCTTCTTGCTTTTTTCCCAGGAAGCTCTTCAACTATTACAAAATACTTTTCTTGGCTAGACAAGATGACAGTCTCCTACCCTTCAAGGGAAAAAGCCCAAACAACAGTGTGATGCCGTGGAACCTGGCTGTGAGGACAGAGCAGAGAGGCAGTGTGGTTTGCCTTGGTCCTCCCAGCACAGACGAAAGTCACTTGTTTCTCGTTTGTGTGAAAGAAGATAAGTGCAAACATAAAACGTCATGCACTTTAAACTGCCTAGGTCAAAAATGTGACGGAAGAGGTCAAATATGTGGTTTTGGTGACTGGATTTGTTATTTTTCCTATTCCCTGTGTCATCAAAGCCAAGGAAAAAAATATCAGCAGTAGTGGTGTTTTACATATTTAAACACAGAGGAAATACCACCCAATCACTTCCTTCAGATGTGTGAGGGAGAGAAAGTGTAATTTGTATTTTCTTTCCAATCTGCTGCTAGGGAATTCTCTTCACATAACTTGGATATGATTATGGCTGTGTATCAGTAAAGGAGATTCAGGAAAGGTTGGTTAATCCACTGAAAGTCTATTTAATTGGAAATTCTCTACGGGGTAAATAAGCCCTGTGATTTTGGTCTCCCTGGTCTGATGTAAATCTCAGGTTTTCAATCTCCCAAGCCTCTTTATGAATGCTGCGCCTTTCGTACTGTCACTCTAAACATGAACAGCAGAGAGAAATTCCTCAGCAGAGCAGCTTAGGGAAGAAGTCTCTACACTGTTTCTATGCATTCATGTGATAAAATATAGCCATTATCTTCTCAAGATAAATTGTTCAGCCATTACTACGATTATGGGCTCAGTTATTCAGCCTCTGAAGCCTTAGAGTTTGAGAATAGAAAACAAGAAACTTCTTATTTACTTGGATAAGCCTGACTTCAGCATTCAGAATTCACTCTTTTCACTGCCTGCCTTACATATTGGAAATGTCAAAATGCAGAATTTTAGGATGAGATTGTCCCATGTTTGCTTCCTGTTTGGAAGACAACTAATGAAGGGTACAGCTAGTTGGAAAGATGGTGAAAAGAGGACTTCGAGTCTGTTCAAAGTTCTTCAGCTTTTTCAAAATGTCCTTATCAGGTTTTCTGCATTTGCTTCTGTAGAGAGCAAGAAAGAAACTCTGAGGTACTTTAAACCTACTGCTGTTCTGGAGCTGAGTGGATGTTGTTTGTGGTAATGGCTATTGCCCACCAAACCATAGAAAAATGGAAAAGGAAGGGTTCACTCTGGTAAGTCCATGTGGTGCCAGAGAGCCAGATGCTATGTTCACTGAAGTCTCAGCTTGTCAGCTGCTAATTTTAGAAGCAATAGTGTGGCATTATTCTTCACTGTATAAAAAACAGCTTAACTCCTCTTTTCAGAACAGGTAATTTGCTTTATTTCAGAGGAATAATGACATGTCATTTCCCCCACCAACTCTCTTATTTAGGGAGATGTGTGTATGCATCATTCAATCCTTTGATCACAAGTACCTAATTCTTTTGCTTTATTTAGGTCACAGTCAGCTTCAGCCTTTTCTTCCTTGCAGGATGACTTCAAAAACACGCAGATCTTGGCTCTGGAGCCTGAGAGAAAAACGTGCTTTACTTTCCCCCTCCTCCTGCTATAATTGAACTTGAATTTAGGTATTTGTAGGCATTGAGAGACATTTTACTTGTGCTGCTTCTTCCATTCTGGAGTTGATTAAGAGCTAGACCATGCCAAACACTTCTTTCACTGTGCAGAGATGCTCACATCACCTCAGGAGTGGCAGCCCCATGTAGCCTTCAATAGTTGGACCCTCCAAAGCCCTGCAGACCTGCTGTTCGCTGAAGGTCACCTAGAAGAAAACCGAAAAGCCGTGGCTTGGCCTGTGCTGAGGACGGATCCCTCACTGCTGTGCAGCAGTGGAAGGAGCTCTGTATGACTGCCTGCAACCCACCTTTTCAGATTCGAGAACAGTCTGCACATTCAGGCTCTGCTAGATGCCCGCCTCATCTCCAGCTTACTGTTCTGCTCTTTAATGGGCCAGGAGGTAAAATCTCAGAGAAGGGAGATACTCCTCTGATCTGGGTCCCCTCAGAAACTGAGGGCTGCAAGAAGGAGTAAGTCTGTGAGCTTTCTGGCTGTGCTGTGCAGAAGTGTTATTCCTCTTTTGTGAAGTAGAAACTACTTCATCAGTAAAATGAGATGTTCTCACATTCTGTCATGACAGACTGTCACTGTAAATAGGTTAGTCAGAAATGCATTCCTGAAAGAGTAGCTCCTGTGCACAAGAGATCTGACACTCTACAACAGTGGAGGTCCTGTGCACTTCGTTAGTTTATCATCTTCAGTAGATGTTTGTTCATGTGGGGAAAACAAATTATATGCCATACTCACCTCCTGAGCAGGATAACCTCATCTTATGTCATAAATGCAGCCCAGTTCTGGCAAAGAACACAATTGGGACCTGTGGTCCATCTATTTATCTGCTGTTATCAAACACAAAGGGTATTATGACTATTAGGGAAAGAAGAAAAATAAGCTCTCTACTCTATCTGGAAGTAGGCTGGAATGAAGTGGTAAAATGGAGGTGGAGCTCCAGAGGCTGGGTTGGGTTCTGCGTGTGTCTGACAGTGTAATTCTCTGAACTAAGGTTCCTGAAAGTTACCCTTCTTAAAGCACTGAGGGAAGAGAGGGGAATTCTGCTCGCAGTCAGAAACACGTGAGTTCAGGTATCTTATGTGTGATACCGAATGTTAAGTGTCTACTGTAGGGTGAACCAAAATTCTCTAGGTGCTACTGATTGCACTGACTAGTTCTGCATTGACAAACTTGGTAACAGAGCACTTAATATAGCCATATTAATTTAGGTTTCTCATTACTGAGTAAAATGCATGTCTGAAAGAGTGATACATTGGCTTCATGTGAGGCCTGTGTCCTACTTTGAGTTTTGGTAATTGGATGGGAAGTTATCTGTGGCTAGGACTGCCAAGCCCCAGTGCTGTGAAAGCAAGTCAGGCCTCTGGAATTTTATCATTTCCCTGGCAAGATCCATAGATTAATGTTACTTATACTTTGGTCATTAAGGTCTTCAGGATACTGTGCAGCATACCTCTAGCACAGCAAACTTGGCCCCAGTCCTGTTGTGCCTTGCTGTCCCTGACTGTAGCTCAGCTCTAGGTTTGTGAATGCAGGCTGTATTTTGGAAGAGCCAGTCCTGGAACAAACTGAGATCATACTTGAGCTTTCCCATGGCCAATCTGGCTAGAGCTCACGGATCAGAAGCTGGGGTTTAAGTTAAAGAGCTTACTTTGGCTTTTCCCCCAGGGAATTGTAAGCTCAGCTCCAGTCTGAAAAGGACGATTCTGGACCCAAGGATAGCTTTGAACCCCTCGTTTAATGGGAAATGCAGATGCGCAACATATGTGCCAGGATACACGATAGTGTGTGATGGAAAGGCACTGGACATAACTAGGGGGAAAGCAATGACCTTCTGCTGTAAACAAAAGGAGGTGCTGAAAAGCAAAACTAGGATGGAAATCACTGTAAAAAAGAGAAGACAACCTAAAGATGAATCAGTGTTAAAGCAGAAGTTATGTTTTCGTAGAGACAGAGCCTTAGGATTAGTATGAATGGACACTAGTTTTGTAATAACTTTTTGTAATTTTGTAAAATATCATGCTCTATCTTGAGTGGTATCATGTATCAGTAGATGTTCTTAGTTAGATATAAAAATCTGGTTTGCCTTTTCTTCTCAAACTTCAGTCTATCAGAGTTGTACTGCGGATCTCAATAGCTGGCATAAGCACTCTGATTCAAGACGCCTTTGTTTGCTTAAACCAACAAAACTTAATTTGTACTGTTGTACCAGACTGTACAAGATTGGAGGAGACTAGAATGAAGTGGTGCAAAGATAGGAGGCATTGCATTGTATAGCAGTCTTTCCATAGTTCCTCTTCTTTCATTTCACAACTGCATCACCTTGTCTAAATAACAAGGTTTTCAAGGTGGATTTTTTTTTAAATTTAAATTTGACATAAAAATCTTTCAAAGGCGTTCAGGCAGCGCCCTCTGGTGGTGATGCGGCGAAGCGCCGCGCCGCGCCCCAGAGGTGCTGGCAGGGAGGGATGCAGGCATGCCGGGGTGACCTGCGAAAAAACACTCGCCTGATCTTTCGTCTGAGGCAACAGTTATACTTAACAGAAAGTGCTTGAGTTGTATGACTGAAATGTATGAATGCAGGTGCTGTTTAAAGTGTGAGAAGAGATCAAGGCATTACACAGAAACTGGAGGGAAAATATATATTATTTAGAAATGTTAAAAAACTTTAAAAAATCAGTCATAGGTATCCAGGGCAATAATACACTTGTGAATTCAGATGCAGTCTCTTGTTATTCCAATCCCTTCTTGGAGTACAATTAGTAAAGTACAATTTGTTAAAATACATATATTCCAGAACAGCCACAACAGGCAGCTGCCAGGTGTGGTGGGTCTGTATTCCACTCCTAGCAAGCTACAGACATTGGGTGTGTGCCTCTGAAGGCTTTCTTCACCAGCTGGCTCATGATAATTTTACATGGTACAGAATTAGAATAAGGACTTGGTTTTAGAAATGAGTTTGTCTGGGTTTTGTTGTGCAGAAAAGTATATTTGACACTTGCAAGGATTTCTTCTTGGAGGAAAAACGAAGAGGCCACAGTCTGGTCATGGATACTTTGGTGTTTGAGTGAAGAAGGGGACATCAAATACTTGTTCTCCTAAAATATGTAACAGGCTCGAGCCCAAATAGGATTTCTGCAAGACAGTCCCAGTCCATTTCTAAAAGGTGGCCTAACAGTATATTAATCAGCAGTCATTGCTTCAGTATTTTCTCCCATTTCCTGTTTCTCCTTCCAGGTTTTCTCTAAAGACTTCTGGAGAAGGGCTTTTCTTATAATTAAGATGGTTTTCAGATAGTCTTATGCAGAGAGCCCCTTGAATGCCAAACCGTTTTGAACAAGCGGATCTGACAATTTATTAAGCATCAGTAATTCTCAGGGAATTATCTACTAAGAACTGGTTTAACAGAGAGAAAATTGCCTCTGGTCACACACAGTTGGAGGTCTGAAGAAGGAAAACTCTTTGGATATCTTAGACTTTTTCTCTGATCATTTCGTTACACAGGGATCAAGTAACTTGACTCTTTGCAGTTCCTCCACAATCTTAACAAAATCTTGGGCAGGTCTCCTGAAAACCAGGCACATGCACGTAGGAGTTTCCTGTTCCAAAGTGCCCCTGACCTTCTGCAGACTCTGGTTTCTTTTGCACAAGGTACCTCTGCATTAAATGCAAGCCAAGAAAGTGTATCTAGTAATTCTTTATTAGCGTGGAGAGAAAACAACAGACTTACTCAGCTGAACTATGTCTCCTCTAAACCATTCAGGGAACAAAAGATGAGGAACAAACCAAAGCTTAACTCCCTTCTCGATGAAGCAAGGAACCAGCTTTTGGCCTGTGCTGCCTTGGAAGGGACTGTTGCGCAGTTTTGTTCTGAAGCACTGCTTCAGAGCCTTTGCAGACATGGGGAAGGACCATGCTATACCACCTCTCCTTGTGCCTTCTCCATCCTAATGGGTGATCCTTGCTCTGTGCTTTTAAGTAAGTGGATCCCATCCTCCACCCAGAGATGGGAAGCTGTTCTCTCCTAGAATAACCCAAAAGGCATTATAGTCAGTCTCCTTGTGCAGAAACCAACCTTCTCCTTTAGCTGCAGTGGGAAATAATGTAATTCAGTGAGATCCTGGTACATCTGGTGCCGCTTGATGGAAAACAAGAGAGCTGATGTTAAGAGCCCTGACCTCAGACTCCTTTAACTAGCTGCAAGTCATCTCACAGTGCCTTTGACCCATCTCTGTGTCCTGACATTTGAAACTAGCAGTCATCCATGAATTCAGAGAGAAGCCCTGTAACACCTGCATGCAAATTGAATTCTTTGTTGGCTGGAAATAAAAACCTTCCTTTAAGTCTTTCTTCTCTGGAAAAGATCCCGGCCATGTTTTACACATGAACAACTGCTGTATTGAGCTGATTTGTTAAATGTTCCCCTCAAGCAACAAAATAGTTCTAAACGTATTTGCAAATAGATGACTATTAGTATGTTCCAACTTGGCTTTAATGTGAGAACCAGGAAAGTGTCTTGCTAATGAACAGCACCATGATTTCCCCAGTCAACAGTCAGTGGAATGACAGTGGCCAGTTATTCTCTGTTTGCTGTTTTTACATGTTCCTGGTTATCACTTTATGTATAATTTCAGAAGTGTTTGAATATGCTTTGACTTAGCAATGTGTATACATATTACAATGCTCAAATGAGAACGTTCGGACCTGAAAATGTAAAAAGGGTGAAATTTGGGTTAACAGTGCTTCCAGCAGAACAATGAAGACAAGGCTTTTTGTTTTCTTCAGAAACAAAGCATGCTTTTTCCTGCCATTCCTGTAATTCCTTCTTTAGACTAATGGCTGGTGCCTATTTAGTATATATAAGAAAACTAATACCCAGCACCTTCTATTATGTGTTTAGTAACCTTTGGCAAATTCTGGCCTTGTAACATGGACCAATCTCCACTAGAATTAAAGACAAGATTAAGAAAAATGTGCATTGCAGAAGTAGCAGTTATTAATCCTCAGTGCTCTAATTAGCACTTAAACTTCCTAATCCTGTAAGTAGATACAAAATCAGGGCTGAAATAGACACAGGCCATAATGTGGAAAGGCCTTCATTAGTGGTGTTAAAAAGATGTACAGAAAACTGCTTGGTTACTTCACACTTCTCAGTTTGATCCTTGGCACTTGGACTCTTAAGAAATGAAAAAGATTCACGTGCCAAAATCGCCTCCTGTGTTTTAATCCACAGTACTAATGTACGGGGTCAGAAATTATGCAGCTGAAAATTCTCCTGTTCAGCACCTCTCTATCTTCATTTCTATAGCTGAGCCTCAGCCTGAGAAGCTGGCCTATTGTGCCCCTCTATAGCCTCCTTTAATTGGCTCATTTCCATAGGAGAGGCCACCTGCCTGGATAGAGCAGTGCCAGCTGCTTGCCCTCAGACTAACTGGAGAGGGAGCCAAGTGGCTGGGCTGGGTAGAGGGAAGACTTGGGCACACCCCGCATTACTGCCTGCCCTCAAGATGAATGGGGACACGCCCCAAGCTGGGTCTTTGTTCACCAAGTGTGTGCTCACATCCTGACCTCAGCACCTGGGCAGAGCCCTCCCGTGGCACCCCAGGCCCCTCTTCTCCCTCCCAAGAGCTGCTCCAAGGTCCTGTAAAGACATGCTATATTTAGTATAATGGCAAACTGTAGATCTCATCTGTATGTAGTACTTGAGAATCCATGCTCAAAATCAGTAGCTGCTGGATCCTTTCCAGAGAATCCTTTTGCTCGCTCACATACACTTAAGAGTTACTCTGAAAACTGAAGAAAGGATCTGGATGAAGAAACTTCTAATGAAATGGGCATGTCAGTAAAGTAAAAGTCTCAGCATGAATTCCCACTGGCCACTATTAATAGAAGATGGAATTCTCTTTTGCTGCAATACAATAGACTGTCTCCACAAATAATATCACTTTTCAACCAGACTCTGGCTGTCACTTGCCCATCTATCTTATTTAAAATAAACTTAGCATGTATTCACTCTGAGCCGCAGTTACTTCAGATGTATGTCCTAGCCATAAACCTCCAAACCAGCACCCTCTCTTCCTGCAAGCTAATACCCTACTTAAGGCACACAGGAAGTGAAAACATAAGCATTATTTTTTTCAAATGTGTTGAGCTTGAGCCACAAAGCTTCACACTTATTTTAAGTCTGTAATTGCATGTTGTTGCTGTGGATACTCATTTTTTTCCTCTCCCCAATTGTCTTGTAAAGTTTGCTACATCCGAGCTCAGTATGGGTTCAGCTCCTCTGTGATTGGCACAAGCAGATCCCT
Source organism: Mystacornis crossleyi (assembly GCA_013400655.1). Classification (NCBI taxonomy): domain Eukaryota; kingdom Metazoa; phylum Chordata; class Aves; order Passeriformes; family Timaliidae; genus Mystacornis; species Mystacornis crossleyi. The sequence continues at coordinate 11,069 of VYZQ01000116.1, forward strand.
CATTTGTGAATAGCCTCACTGATCTCAGTAGCAGCTGCTGGGTTTTGAGGACTTGCAGAATTCACTGCTTGGTTTAGAGCTGAACTTCTTTGAAGGTCTTGCCCCAGCTGCATAGCTGGAGAATTTTTGAAATTTTAGCCCTTAATCATGGTTGTTTCATATTTTCTTTCTTGTCATCTCCACTCAGATGTTCACTTTTCCTCTCCTAGGCACCAATTATGCAGCAGCAACATGCTCAAAACAGCCACTCATCTGCTATGAAACACAGAAAGCACTGAAGATCTTGCTTGTGATTGCATGAAGAATTCTGTGTGCTGGTAGTGCATCATAGATAGTGTGCAGGTTGAAAACACGACTTAAACCAGCGTTCCAGAGTGGAGTCTCAAAATTTCTTTGACCTGTTACCTTAACAACAGGATGCTGGGGAATGTGTACTTTGTGGTGGGTTGACTTTGGTTGCCCGTCCAGCCACTCTCTTACTCCACCTTACTGAACAGGATGAGGGAGAAGGTAAGGTGGAAGAGCTCATGAGTTGCCAGGGATCACTTGTCAGTTGCCATCGTGGGCTAAACAAACTCGGCCAGGGGGAAATGAATTTAGTTTATTGCCAGTTAAAATACCTTTGGATGGTGGGGAACAAAGACAAAACTGAATTACCTTTTACATCTCCTTTTTTTCCAGGCTCAGCTTCATTCTTTCATTCCCAGCTCCTCTAGCCCTCCTGCACTGCAAGTGACTCAGAGGGATGTGACTCAGAGGGACTCAGGGGGCTTGTGATCAGTTCATAGCAGCTCCTCCTGCTTCAGTGTGGGTTTTCCCAATGGGCTGCAGTTCTTCAGGACAAACCTGTTCCAGCATGGGCTCTCCATAAACCACTGTTCCTTCATAAAATATCCACATGCCCCAGTGTGGGTTCCTCCGTGGACTACAGTGTGGGTATCTGCTCTGGTATGGTCCTTTCCATGGGCTGCAGGAGAATATCTGCTCTGGCCACTGGAGCACCTCCTTCCCCCCTTCTTCTGTCATCTTTATGCTCACAGGGCTGCTTCTCACACATATTTTTCCTAATTTCTCTCTTTTTCGTGGGGTGTTTTGCTCTTTCTTGAACATGTTTTCCAGAGGTTCCAGCAGCATGGCAGAGGACTCAGCTGTGTCCTGTGGTGGATGTGGTATGGAACTGTGTGTTTGGCACAGGGCAGCTCCTGATCTCTTTTCATTGAAGCCACCCCTGCAGACCCTTCCCCCAATACCACTAAAAACCACTAAAAATCTTGTTGCTTACACCCATGTTTATAAAAATTGGTAGCTAATTAGCCAAAATTCACATGTTTCTTTTCTGATATGTCTNTTCCCCCAATACCACTAAAAACCACTAAAAATCTTGTTGCTTACACCCATGTTTATAAAAATTGGTAGCTAATTAGCCAAAATTCACGTTTCTTTTCTGATATGTCTGGAATCAAGTCTTCGCTCTGCCTAGTAGGCAACTGCTTTAGCCAGTAATGTCTTGGGTGGTCTACTTGGGTGGGATGAGCTACTTGTTGGACCAGGAACCAGAAGCATAGTGTTTGGTAGTCTAGCTGAATGTTCATTATCATCATGACATAGGACTAATTTGTTTCTGGGTATCTAAAGCAGTCATCCTGTTTTCACCTTGGCATCTATGGATCTGATGCAATGTTTTGCAGTTTTTGGCTAATTTGAGTCCCTCTTGTGTTTTCTGGTGATAGATACCTTACCCTGGAGGAGATCCATTGCTGAGGATTCTGGGAAGTGGTAGGTGCTTTCCTGGACCAGAGGCAGGAGCTTGCTTCTGGTCAGCTGCACAGGCTGTGTCTTTCTGGAGGTGATCCCACAGAATGGTCCGTGATGCCTGTGCCAATTGTTATGGGTTGGGTCAGCTCAGCTGCCGTGTTAAAACCCCACAATCTCTCAGAGCAGTCAGCTGTACCCATATTGCTTCTTGTGGGGCTCACAGCATCCTGTGGCAGCTATCCTATCATCCCATCATCTTACACAGTGAGACAGCACGGACTCCTCCTGCCTGTGTTTCACAGACTTCTCACCTGTGACATGAGACATGCTGGGATTCACGTGGCAGGACAATTGAGGCCAAAAGAGCTGAACCCAACGCAGTCTTATGAGGGGGATATGGACCCTAGCCCAGACTGTCCTTCAGTCTGTGCCCAAGTTTCCAGACTGGTGGAACTAGTTAATTTGGTCCAGATGTGAACTGTGTATGCTGTAACATGCTCGCAGTTCATACTGATTAGGAATAAGCATCTCTTACAATCTTAGGAATAATTTACAATAGTTAGGAATAAGCATCTCTTACAATCTGCCTTTTTCTCTTTGCCAGATTGGGTATTGCAGAAAGCTTGGATTCAGGATTTCCAAATAGACAGGGTTCCTAAGAGTTAGGCATGTTTACATACATTTTAGGGATGTAAGAGTTGCTGTTTAAGCAAAGATACAACAAATTTACATCTGGCTCTCATTTGTGCAGTCATGAAAAGGTGTCTGGTGAACAGTGAACTTCCATTTTCAGGAGTGCCTTGGACAGAGTTAGGGTGAAGTGTGCGACACACGTGCACTGTGACACTCTGTGCTTGGGAAACATCTGTCCTGCCATTCCTAGGTTGTAACAGGATGGAGGCAGAGAGTGAACAGGAAATGAATCTGGTCTCTCTTTTCTCTTTTCTCTTTTCGTCTCTCTAGTCTGTGGACAGAACCGTGTTAAAAAGCTGCAGATATATTTATATAATTATTTAAGTATTTCCTTAGAGGTACAGCTCTAGATACAATGTTTACATAATGTATTACCTATCTATATCATATCTGTAGATTTACGGATACTCGTAGATACGTACATAAAGCTGACCACTACAAGATCTCACCGTCTGCCAAGTGATACACTTGGGCTCAGAGCAATGGTGTGAATTTCAGCCTGTTTGTGTAAACTTTCTATACTCCAAAGAGTGAGACAGAACCTCCCAGAAGGCAATTTACCCTATCTATTGTGTTTATCATAACACTGGAAAAATGACCTTCTATTTGTGCCTTTCTACATTGCTTACAGGACTTAGCCAAGACTTTCAAATTATAACCTGCATTTTTAGATGATTGAGTTTAGATAATTCCCACCATTTTGTGATGGGAATATGGGCAAGTGCGTTATGAAGTGTTTTTCTGATATCCCCTGAAACAGTTTTGGAACTACTATTACTGCTATTTCTTTTCTTCAGCTCCTTCATCTCTTAGCTTTTCCCCTTTGAAGTTGCTTCTAGTGCCTGTGTGAACAAAAAGTGAAAAAGCAGGCATCTTACTTTTCTCTGAAACTTATGTAATTGAGGACAGCACTTTCCCAGATAATAAAGGCAATAGGATAGAGGAAAAAATAGAAAAATTACTTCGCTCTTCTATATCTTCAATTAAATAGTATTTTCATATTATTCAGAGGACTTTATTGTGTGGACTCAATACTACAGTTTATGTGCCTACATTGATTTTGATACATCAGTCTAGTTTTTGTACAGTGTAGTTCATCAAATGCATGTTTCTGTCACATTTTGCTTAAGGCATATGCCTTACAGTAAAGCCCATCAAAAT
>VYZQ01000116.1:19365-33827 GCA_013400655.1 Mystacornis crossleyi
AGGGAGCTCTTGGACTCAATGTACCAGCAGCTGAGTGTCATGTTCTGTCCTTGGGGGTCTGTTGTCAGCTGGTGGACTAGATTCTGTGCAGTGTGAACCAGAGCAACTTATATTTAGTGTGAGCGTGAAGGTGGCAGTCTCAGAACTCCACCCTGTGCATTGTGGTGTGGAAGTTTCTCTGGAGACAGGCACATGAAGGGAAGATTACACAGCTGTAACAATGTAATAATTTCATCATACATCATGGGGATATGCACTTCAGTACGCAGTATCGACATCAAAGGCTGTGTAACTCACCTCCTGGTATATCAGTGCTGCTCTTCGCCTTTGGTTAATGTTGTCAAGTGGTCAAGCTTTTAGTCTTCGGTCTATGTCCTTGTGGTCTCCAGCTCTAAAACAACCTTACGTTGAACTAGTACTTTTTTCCTGAAGTTACTTTTGATAAGCAGTTTTGGGAACAAAGTAGAAGAAACCTGAGAAGGACTAAAGCTTGGGACTACAAGGGCTGAGTTTCAGCTGCGTCTGCCCATGACACGCTGTTAATGTTTCATCAGCCTATGAACACTGACAGCCTGACAGTGAACCAATGGGTCTTTTGAAGCAGAAAGGCAGGACCCTAAGAAAGTGTGGGAGTCCAGGTGCTGGTTGTAGTCTTGCTGTTAAAAAACAGAGAAGAAATCAAGCAAGAAAGAATTCAAATGACTGAAACCAAGGATTTGTTTCCTTGGTTTGTAGATATGTTGCGCAAAGTGGCTAATTAACAAAGGAGGAAGATGCGCGCAGGTCTGATTTGTAGCAGGTTTTACTGGCACATGAAACTGCCAGAGAAGCAGAGGCTTGAAGATGAGCTTAGTGTGAAAAAGGGGGCCTTTCTCAGTTCAGCTGCGGTGCAACTCTGCCTGCCTCAGCCCTTATGCAGAGCATGGGCATTGTGGAAAATGGTGCTGCTAAGAACATTTTGTAGGGAAGTCAAGGTAGCCAAGCACACATCCAGGGGTGTGCCATAGGACACTTGTCCTTCAAGGTGCACTTCTAGGTGACCCAGGTGGGAAACTTCTGGATGATTGAGGCCATTGCTGGATTTTGGAAGCCAGTCTTTGCATATCCATTCATCACTGTTGGCAGGACGATAGTGGAGAACAGAAACAGGAAATCTGTGCCATTTACTCTTCTGCCTGTTTTAGGTAGTTATTGAAGTACAATAAAGTGATTTAGAGCCAGAGTGGTCATTAGGAGGTATTGTACATACCTGTCTGTATACACAAGTCATAGAATCATGGGATTGTTAAGGTTGGAAAAGATCTCTAGGATCATCAAGTCTAACTGCCAACCCTGTAGGACCACCATGTTCACCATAATCTGTGTGTACATAGACTGATGTCATTTTAGGGTGAAATATGGTCGTTTTGATGAAAAATCTGGGCAATTAGTAAGGTACACTCTAGATAGCCTTTAAGCGTTCTTGAATTGGAAACACTGATTCTGTGAGAATATAAAGAGAATCTTATAAAGATAAAAAATAATAGAAACAGACATACAAAAATAATGGACACTTAATAAGTCTGCCTATATTTTGTCTTGTCTCTGGCTTCAGGCCAGATTGTCCGTGTGTGGAACATCCTTAAAATCATAAGCAAATTATACCGTATTTTCTTCAGAAGAAATATGAGATTTGGCTTCTGTATCTCCTTTAAATGCTTCAAAATCCCAGGATCAAAGCCCACAGAATCTCTCCTGAGGAGAAAACTGAATGTGGATAATTATGCAGGAAGCTATGAGCACTTTTATGTTTTACCTTCATTTACTATTTAAGTAGAAGTTAAAATGAAATAAAAAGATGTATCATGTCTTATCTTGACAGGTTTTTTTCTTTGTTTTGGAATCCCGTATTCACACTGTTTCCAAAGACATAAGGAAAAATTTTGTGTAGAGTTAATTTAAATCTTTCCTCCAGTAGTCTTTATACTGAAAAGTACTCCCTTTGAAAAGCAAAACTTTATTCAAAGCTTGCCAGTATTGTCAAAATCACACACTTTTTGGTGACCTTTGCTAAATTTGCATAAATATTTCTGTCACTTTTGATTATTTCTTTCTGCAGTTTAGAAAGTACTTTAGAAAGTACTGTGCTATCTGTGTCCATGTGATTAGCAAAACTCATGAACATTTCCTTTTCTGAGGGCAAACTTTTCTGTCCTGTGCTTGCCCACCTTGAAAAACAGTCTTCAGCTCTGAACCCTTTGACCCTCTTGGTTTCGGTGAAGGGACAGCAGGAGGTATTTGAGCCAGGAAGCCGTTCATCAGAGGATATAATTCACTTGTGAAGGGTATAAATCAGTTATCCATGTGAGTCAATCAGTGTTATCTGGTCAACACACTTCTTTGGTCACTTTGCCTTGAATGGCGCTTACCACATCCTACTAATGTCCTGTAGATGTGTGTCATGTAGGCAGCAATAACAACTCCCTTCTTGGACTCTAGCAGAGAAATACTTGCTGAAGCCAATCACAAAATATCTGTTGACAAAACTGAGATCAAGATACTATTTCAGCATTCTAAGTCCCTTGTATAGCTGGGCTGCTTTACAGCATTGTGCTAGACCATAAATCACATTTACATTAGCTTTATTGCCTTTCTCCATCCCAGTGCTGGATAAGACAGCTTCAGTGTACCTGAAAGTGAGACCAGAACAATTGTCATCCATTTGAATGACTTTCCCTGAAGTGATAGACATTTGAAGCATGATGCCATAGAGGCAATTTAGCAATGTAGCCTGAGATCTCTGCCCACTACCCACCCAAGGCCCACCATCCCATTCCCAGGCCAGCTTAGTTAGATTCTGCCTGGCTGCATTCCTGTGTAACCTGCCCTAAGTGTTCCTGCCTTGGCAGGGGAGTTGGACTGGATGATCTCCAGAGGTCCCTTCCAACTCTCAGTATTCTGTGACAGTGATTCTGTGATGAGAAATCTAGCCTAGAATTCATTTTTGTTACATGGTACTGCACAGGGAACATGGAAATCACCCGTATAACTGGAGGAAGCTGTTTGGTAGACTCTGAGCCTGCAACATACACTGTCTTGAACACAGGGTCAAGTAAGAACATCAACAAATGTCAGGCTTGGTAGCAAACTTCAGGCTTGCTCTCAGTGCACCACTGGTGGTCACTGCTTACAAGATGGATAAATGAAAAAAGGCTGTGCATGTAAAATGATTAAAGTGCTGATTGTTCTGCAGCCTGAGGCTGACTCAGGAAAGGATGGTCTTTCTGCCTTGCTGCTGGGATCTCCTGCTTTATTGGGGTAGATGTGCATGTGCTCCATACCATTACTGGTGGTGTGTTCTCGAGATGTTATAAATATGCTCATTTTGGGTCAGGATTTTTTTTTTTTAAAAAGTGGTCTCTCTGATTTGTAATGATGGTGTGCTGTCTGCACTGTGTCATTTTCCTTACCCTTGTAGTGGGATAACATGCAATTAGAGACTGATGTCAGCCTGTAAAACTTTGGTGTAAAATTTTGGTCACACCAAAATACCATACTTCTTAACAAAGCTGGCAGACATGTCCTTTGGCAGCAGCTGCTTGCCATGTGATTTAAAACTTCCTGTCACTATAATTGATGTGTTTTTATTCTTTCCACTTCCTGAAGCCTGATCAGAATTAAAATTGCTGTTGGAATTTCCTGTCAAAGCAACTCATTTATTCGCCGAGCGCTGCACTGACAGTACTTTGATTGGACATTGCCTTCAGCTATTCTCGGGCAGAGAGATTGCTGTGAATTACGCTCCTTGCCCAGGTTTGACTTCCCTGCATGCCACATCTGCAAATATATACAGATTGTCCATCATGTGGTAACCTTGTCCTAATGAAAACTCCACATGTAAAATGTTAGATTTGAATATCAAACTTGGCCACCTGCTGGGGCCCTGGCTTTTGTGTTTATTTAGGAAACCCCAGAGTTCTTCAACTGATTGTCTCACTGTAGCCTTCATGCTACCTACCAAAAAGAGCTCTGCTATATTTCTACACTGAGAATTTATGTTCCTTTTCATGTTTCCTTTAGAAAAAGCTAATGTTTGTGTGGGTTTTTTCTTTAATTTTCTGCTTCAGTATGCTGCTTGCATTCCTTCCCAGAGGTGGCTGTGTTGTGCTGCCATGTGGCAGTTTTCAGATGTTACTGCAGAGTTTGTGCAGGGCTTTTCGAACATCCAGGGTGAAAGATTCTGCGTTGTCATTATTTGCAGCATGAGTGCAATGAGGTGGTAACTCTGTCCATTAGGAGAATAAACTGTTAAATTCACTGTTGGATGAATCATTCAGTTGCCCCATTTGTAACTTTGTTTTCCTGTTAGAGCTGCTTAGAGAATTGCAGGTTATTTTGGGAAGCTGAATAATGGTTAAGTATTGGATTGTTCTTCAGTTATAGCTGACACAAAGTCATTGTCATCTCAGAGTAGAATAGATATAATGATACTTACTTAACTGCCTTTGTAAAGTGTTTTGATAACCCAGGTTGAAAGGTACTTACAATCCTGTGAACTGTTACTATTATTATTAGAGGCAATATATTATTTTTAAAGTTCTAACCTACATTATTTTGAGGATATAGTGGGAATCTAAATATTCATGTGCAGGCTCTTTCCCTTGACCAAACTGAATGCCAAGTACTCTTTCAATATTTTAAGGAAATGCTTTGGCTGGTAGTTGGGGTATGAGGCCACAAGTGGCCGTCTTTGTTTTGTGCTCTACCTGCAGCTGGTGGAAACAGCTCCCACCAGACCCTGGTTGTGGTGGAAGCTACTGCTGCATATTTATTAAATCTACCTTTTCTCCTACATAAAAGCAAAGAAGCAATGAAAAAAACCACAAACAAACAAACAAACAAACAAAAAGTCCCAATCCTTTTTTTCCCCAAATGGTTGCCCTAAGAATATACTTGCCTTATAGTCACCATGTTTTCTTTGCGGTCAGGAACTTGGACTTTGTACCTAATATATAGACAAATAGACAGCATGCCCCCTTCAATCTCTGCAGTGCCTGTAGGAATAGAAAAGTGTCCCTGGGCTTTCCAGATGAAGAAATGGGAATGGGGATGCAGGTGATGGGAGAGGACAGTTAGAAGGGAGGAGCTGTGAAAGAAAGTGAGTTACAGAGGAACAGAGGTTTAAGGATGGATGGTGGAGAAGCAAAAGAAGGGCCTTGCTTTAAAGAGTGGTGCCTATTTCCATCTCACAGGCAAAATGTTAGGTCTTCTTTGTATTCAGGGTCACTCTGCATTTAGATAAATATGATATGTAGGAGAAAATACTGAATTACAGGTTTGAAAAAAGATGAAAAAAAAGGTAAGTCTGTAAGAGAAATGTCCAACTGTGGTAGGCCAGGAGCATTGGCAGGACCATAAAGTTTCACTGACCAAGTGATATAGTCAGAAAACTGGAAAAATTGTAATTTAGTGAAAGAAAACAAAAGTGAAATCCTGCTTGGAAAATAAAATTGGCTCTTACTCTGAAGGTCAGGAGAAGGGTATGAGTGCTAATGACTCATTTTAGTGTAGAATTTAAGGAAGATTCAAGCTATTCAGAGTTGGTCCTCTCGACAGGGCTGGCTGGATGAAACCTCTCAGTAAAGGGAGGATTACGGGGATCTACATACATGGATCATGAGACATGGCAGCAGGAGCTCTGCTGGCCAGTCCTTACCAGCAGAGGTAAAGCCAGGACAGCTGATCAAGGGGGAGGGAAACGTCACATTTAAAGAGTTTCCCCAGGTCACTTACCCTAAGACACCAGTTTCTCTTTGGAAGCTATAGAGAGGAGGCTGCACATTGCAACAAGTCCAACAAAAGAGGCTCAAAGTGAGTCCCTGGCTCTGGGCTGGACTCCTGCCTGCAGTGCACGGCAAGGCGGGGAGCATGGGCAGACTTCTGAAAAGGAAGGGAAAGGATAGTCAAAGTGAGGTCAGTTCTCCTGATGTGGGTTGTGTTTGTTTTTTTTTCAGGAGAGAGGCCAGGATAAAGAGAGAAGTATAATAAAAAACACAAACAAATACACTCAGTGTGCTGCTTCTTCAGCTGCCACGTCAGCCCAGCTGTAAATGCCCAGTGTAGGAAGAAGCCAAACCAACAGTGCCGAAGGCTCCAGGAAAGACAAAATGCTGACACAACAGTATCTGAGTTCCCAGCTGATTTCAATCACTAGATAAATATCAGTTTCAACCCTAAATGATATTTTCAAGTAATTGTCCAATGCCCAGTTGGGCTGGATTGGTGTTCCTCTGGAACTGGTTCAGGCCAACTTCAACTGCTTGGGAGTGCGTGGCCAAGAGCAGACTGATGTGCTGGAGCCTGAAATGCCATTAAACAGGCTGTAGTCGAGAGGACAAAATGCCTCGTGTGTTTAGTCTAATACACCATGGGACTTGTTTGCTACAGTTACAGTATTAAAGCTGTAATTATAGCCAGTGAACCGCAGATGTACTGTAGCCATAGGGTTCAAATGGGGTGTTATTGCAGTAGAAACCACCCCCAGTAGGGTATAAGTTCAAAGGGTCATTTTTCCCTCTCTGTTTAATCAGATACTCAAGCTTACAGATTTTTTAGTAATCATCATCAGGTAATGAACATCTCAACCTGTTTTATGTAGGTCCCTTTGGTTTCTTTTCAGTTTTTTGTTTCTGTTTCAGAAGGACGATAGCTTAATGCTTGCATATGACCATGCAGTCAGTATTTAGTGTGTGGTGCAAACAGAATACCATTTTTATGATGTGCTGGTTAGATAGAGGTATGCCACCCTGCGGCAGTATTGGGCTGCAGTTCTCAGTAAATAATGATGTTGATGCTTTGTAGTTGAGTTGAGATGGAAAATCACAGCAGAAAACATGGATTTTGGCACAGGAAAGAACAAAAGTAGCCTATTTGAGACAATGCAAGTACAATACGTTTGAAGATGGTATTTAAAATATGCTCCTTTATTAATTATTAAAACACAGATTTAGGGTTTCTGACCTTGTTAGCCATTGCGTGCTGTCAGTCTTTATGGCACTGATCTGAACATGAGCACATGCACCTTTTGCTAACACGTATAGGTGTCAAGTCACGATTTGAAGTGACTGAAGAAAAATGTCGGAAGTTGTATACTTTTTCCTCCCTCTGCTTGACAGACAAAATTTCGTATTGAACCTAAAAGAGATGATAGCTGAATATTGACTTTCCATTTTAGCAGTGAGCATAACCATTTTTGTTTTTCTGATTAAGCAGGACTGTAATGGCTACCATGTAGGAAAATATAGGTAATATTAAACTGAAATATGTCTGTCTAGGGATCCATTCATTTCCCCAAAAGAGCTAGTTTCTATTTATATATGAATGTCTGTATGTTTATATATATTTAAATGCCCCATTTGCTACACTGGTTTTAGCTTCTTGTTAGCATCACTTCTTGTTAGCATGATGTTCTACAGCACAAGGCAGCTGGAAAAGTGAAACATGTGTTCAAGAATTTATGCAGTGTCTTTCTTTCATTAAGAGAACTAACAATAATAGGTGCATATTATAAGTTAGCAGTGCTAAGCAGTATGTTATAGTCATGTCTGACAGACATGTTGTTTACATTCATATTTTATATTGGTGAAACTGTAGCTTTTTTATCAACATGACATTTTTCAAATGCAATATTTATACCTCTTCTTCCATACAGAGGAAACGTAGTCGTCTAAAAACATGATATGTTTTAAATCCACTTGTCTCCTTTTCAGTTAGAAAATATTTCCAGTTATTTCCCCAGCAAAATACATAAGTCAGCATGTTCTGTATTCCAGGCCTTCTATTAATTGATGAGGGGAAAATCTCTCACCTCGTACTAACAATAACCCATCTTATTTTAACGTGACTGAAACCTCTGTGGGTACGTGCAACCCTCCCTCGTTGCCCTTAGCACTTTCCTTGGGCTGCATGTACCCTCTTTTTGCATGTACTGTCTCTGACAGTGTCAGTGAGAATTGTTCACATCCTACCATTTTTCCCAGAGGAATATCCTTGCCTAAACTGCCTGAACTGTGATCTCTGTGGTCCTCAGAGACAGCTAAAAATACAAAATCTTTTCTTACATACATACAGCCCAGGGAGATGGTGTGATTATGAGCTCCAAAGTCTAATTGCACTTCATGTGAAATGAATATATATGTGGCTTGAAAAGATATCTCTGACACTAAAGTAAACAAATAAACAAGTACGTAGTTACCTATCTGAATATTCTGTCCTTAAAGAAAGCTGCCTTGCATACAGTACAGTCCATTGTAGTATACAATCAACAGTGCAATATGCAGGAGATATTTGGTAATGTAAATGCCAGCCTGGATCAAATCTGAGATCCATCCAGTATAGTACTTTTATTTTCAACAACATCAGAATGAGGTATTTCAGAGGAATGTTTCAGCAGCTCAGAGGAGGCAGAGGTGGATAATTCCTCCCTCTTTTCATCACACTCAGAAAAGATCTCTCTTAGTAAATTGAGATTGCTTTAAATCCTGAAGCATAAGGTTTCATTTTTGTTCCCATACTCTTCCTTTAAGCATTAACTGTTACAAGCCTGGATATTGCTACTGTTTCAGTACATACCTACGCTCTCATAAGACCATAACCCCAGTAACATCCTGTCATAATGAGCTCCAAGGTCCAATTACACCTTGTTTGAAAAAAGTATTTCCTCCTTTCAAGTTTGAATTTGTTGCTATTCAGTTGTACAGACTGTTCTCTTGTTCTTATATAGTGCAATAGGAATTTCAAGCTGCAGCTTAGCAGCTTTGTGTTGTAGATACACTGGTACCTGAAACATGTCCTTATCATAAGCTGGCTCTCCAGATATTACTAGGTTTTCTCTTACTCACCAGTGGATCAAATCCATGTAGATAAAAGTAGGTAGAGACAAAAACCACCACTTGTAAGGAGAGAGTGAGAATGCTAATGCCCAGCAGAGACTATTCACCAGCCCAGTGGTTATTTAGGGGGACTCTCCTAACATTTCACCAGGAGCACCTAGCAAAGACTTCAGTGGATGCTGTGTTCATCACTTTCTGAGCCAGACCCTTCTAAGGCCCCAACTGCAGACTGATCCCTGAAGGCGCATCCATCTTACCCAGCTAACTATGGAGTTCCTTCTTTCTGTTGGTTGCTGGAGTTGCCTATGTAGTCAGGGACATCTCTAGGGAGCAGCAACATAAGAATCTAAGGTGGGATGAGCTGCCTTTAGGAGATGCCTGTTGCAGCCTGTTGACCACACAGAAAGCCCAGATAGCTTGCCTAAACTGGACTGAATTCAGGTAGGAGCAAACCCACCCGTATCAGCAGGCAGCAGCTGTGGGGAGCGTAGCAGGTCATTGGCCCATGAGCACAGTCACGTATGACACATTGTCTGGCAGGCTCTGCAGCAGGCAAAGTGTTTGAAAGATGCTTTAGGAAAGAGAACATATCCATGCAGCTGGCTGTGTGCTTAGTAATCACTTTCCAGTGGTCAAAGTTGTCATCCACATTGAGAGACTGCAACTGAAACCAGGCAGACCCCTGATTACTTCTTCCTAATTCATGCAATTGCAGATTGTAGCAACATTTCTCTTTTGCTGTGCTTATGTTTCATCAAGTTTTTCAAAAATACTAGGTCACAAAATAGAAATAACTCCACACATTTTATATGTTTATTAATGTGTAATTCAGAGTCTATTTTAGAAGGATATGTTAGTGTCTGTTGATGATGAGTTGATGTGATCATTAGATTTCTTCTCCACCTTGGCACGCTTTTTAAAATCCTGAAAAGGAATTTTGTGACTGCAGGTATTCCAGAATTTCTGTCAGTAATTACACAAAAATTTATTTGAAAAATTTTAGCAAAGAAATAGTAAAAAGTACAAACAGTACAGAGTGAACATAGCTTGTCATTTTTGTGGAGTTAAGGCAATTCAGTAATTCAAATGGAAAAGGAAAAAGCACACAGGTTGGTAGACTGTCACATTATCTTAGAGGAGGTAAACGATTAAAATGGACCCATTTTATATTATTATTGCACTTAAAAGAAAGGTTGGAAATTAGTGAGCAGGAACTAGCAAAAAAAAAAGGCAATTGCTTCGGTGGTTGTATAGCTTTGTAGGTTGATTTTCTGTGTAATACACTTTTGGTTCTGCTGTGGAGAGTGATATTTTTGCACATTATGTTTTCTGCAGTAAAATCTGCATTTCTCTGCATGTAAAATGTGCATTTCAACTGTTCTGCACTTCTTATTTTACCTGAAAATTACAAACTTCTTCTGGATTTGAAAATGATGTCATTATATTAATGAAGTTAATTTTTGCCTAGATGTACAAACTGAAAGCAATTGATCCATATCACATTATCTCAATTCTTGATAAACCTTTTCCTCTATTTTATCCTGGTTCTGCTGTTGTTAGAGTCTTTATCATAATTGTACTGACTGCATTTTTATGGAGTTCAGCAGTCAGCTCCTTTGTGTTGCTCATTTATACCTATGGAATGTACCTTAATTTCAGTAACAGTGAGATAAAATGGGATTTCAGGAAATGCTGATGTGGTCAAATGGCTTTGACACATGTACTTGACAATGGGAGAGCTGTTTCTGGCAAGTGGCTCTGCCAACAGTCCATACCATCTGACCATTACATTGGGCCTGATAGCAATGGAATATAATTCTCTCTGATGAGAATACGAAGGGAAAAAGGACCCACAAATGTCACTCACACTACTCAGTGCTCTGCTGAATAATGCATGGCTGCTAGAATACCATGGAGATGCAGATTATAGAAGCAAAAGGAGAAAAGCAGCACCTCTCCAAGAAGAACCCAGGGTTCTGGATGGCATCCTGCTAGGACTCAGCCAGATTTAGAGACACTTTAAAAACATATAATGGGCACTTTGAATGCTACCTTTATAAATTTAGACTGATTGTAATGGCCATAAAGAAGGACAGTCCTTGTACATCCGACCCTTACTATTGCAAATGTCTGTTCTGTTAATTGGTGCTATCGGGCTGTGGAGGGCCTTACGCCGTGCACTCCCCTGCAGTGAAGGGCTCCCAGAGCCCAGCTTTGAGTAGGTCCCCTTTGCTGGGAAGGAATGCAGGGCTGGGAGAAAGTTGTTTTCTGGGATGAATTGTAGTTGTTTCCAGCCAGAATCTGGCATTATTTTCTGCCATTAAAATAAAACCAGCTGAATCAGTTTCTGGATATGAATTCTTCTGGTGCACTAAAAATCTCAGCTGTCTCAAGCCAGCCATTCTTCTGAGGCCATTATGGAGATACAGCAGAGGAGAAGGTACAATGGATTGATTCTGTATCCCCCCCAGTTAGTTGTTTGGGAGATAATATTAGCTAAAGTAATTTAGAGCAGCCCTGGGGCTGTTCTAAGCCATGAAACATGCACACTGGTTCCAAGGTTTGGGAGGGCGTGAAGGCATAAGGGTGAGTGAAAGGTATAGAAGCATGGCTTAGGACCTGAGCCAAAGTTACTGCAGTCAGGGAAGTCTTTCTATTGACTTCAAAAGGTTTTGAATCAAGCCCTAAGGATGAAGGAATTGAAGTCTGACTGGTTGAATTATAATACCAGAAGGATTTAGCTTCTCTTACAGGGTTAAATTTCATCCCTCCTTAGCTGTGAGACAGAAAGAAGTGTGTGAAAAGTGCCAGTTGCCCCAAAGAACATTTCTCTGAAAACCATCTTACCTATTTTCCTGTGATACTGTTCATGATCATATATTCTTTTGTACACAGTGAAGTAGTTTCACAAAACAAGCTATTGTCCAGTTTTTCAGATAAAAGGACTGGATACTCTATTCATAGGTGTGATTGGTTGAATGTAATCTCTTTTAAACCTAGAAAAATAAAGTTGAAATTCTGTTGAGAATTTGATAAAGGGGAGTTCAGCTTAGTGCTATTAGAAAGAGTCAGATTTGTGGACATGATATTGATTTGTTTTCATATAAACTAAAAATTGCAGCTGCACATAAGAGCCAGTTTGACTTTCAGTGACCCCCAGGGAATTGTTTCTTTCTCTGTAGAATAAAAGGCTGGAAGCCTCTTGCAATCATGTTGTCTTTTTTGTAGACTCTTTACAGAGTTTGGTTGTATTTCTTTCTCTGCAATCAGAAAAAGGCAAAATCATTAAGTGAATTTTTAGGAAAGAAATAGGCTATTAATTAAAAATTTTCTATGTAAGTATGCACAAAATTATTTGTAGGGTCTGGGGTTTAGTTACTTTTTTTTCTTCTGCCTTAATTCTATATCTCCAGTTAGGAAGTTTCTTTAAATAATATTCTAAGTAGGTCTGTACATATAGAAAGGTGTAGTTGAGGAATGAAACTATCCTCTTTTTAATTACAAAGAAGTTTGTGTAATCTGTGCTGAGGAAACAAAGATATCAGTAGCAGTGATATACTACAAACAGCTGCATAAATTTGAAATTAGATATTTGTTTCAAACTTTTGCAGTACACTAAAGACTACTGATAGTTGATTGTGCAATCAATGTTTATGCTTTAGCAGCTGAGATTTTTTTCTTTAATGGGTTAGTTTATTTCAATCCGAAGAAAGAGTTAGTTCTCTATGTATGACACTGAGGGATATTTAAATATGCAGGCTGATTTTTTAACTGTAACATTTTGGAAACATACTGAATTGGTATATTTTGAAAGGAATAACACGTTAAACCCATCAGTTACATGAAACTGGATTCCACGTACTGGGTGCTAACAGCAGAAACCTCACACAACACTGGAGCACCAGTTTAACTGTTTCTTGTGGTCTGACACACAACTTGGCATGTAGGGCACATGCCTTTGAGACGGACTTTCCATGNATGGAACAGAAGAAAATCCTTAGCTGGATTGCTTAAAACCTCCAGAATATATTTTCTTTTTATTTATTATTCCTTAAAGTAAAATTATTCTTGCCAGGTTAGACTTCCGATCCCTTTACCATTGTCTTGTCTGGAGTGGCACTCACAAAATCAGCAGGTGAAACAAATTTGAGTTGTGTAGAAGACACTGACAACCCCAAACCAGAAATACAGTATAGGGGAGCAGTGTAGTCAGATTATCTCATTTTTCTTCCAGCCTGAAGTTCCTATTTTGAGAGTCCCATTCATAAAGGTCCAGAAAGAGTGTTTACATTCCCCTTTTTCCAGCTGACCTTACCAGTTATCCTCTGACCCTGTGTTATGATCTCAAAACATCTGTGCAACCCTGGTAACTTCAGTATTTGAGAGAGGGATAGGGAGGGGGAACTGAGCTTGTACAGGATCTTTCATCGCCTTTTGCTTTGATTATACAGACTTTGCAGTATTTTTTGTGCCAGAGCATACGTAAGAATATTTAAATATTTATATTTGAATAAGGATATTTAAATATTTATAAATTATNCTGTTACTGCTATGTTATCTTTTACGGTGTTGTCATAAGGGTTTGTTTTTTCTTTGCTTTTTTACAAATAACTTACTAGAAACAGCATTTCTCAATGTGTCCAAACTTTTTCCTACATGGCGTTTTCCCACCAGCTGGGAATGGAGGTGATGAGCATCCTTTGCAGCTGGTGGGTGCCACTCTTGGCTGGCAGATTAGCTGGCACAAGATGTGTTGTGACAGCATGAAAAATGTCATGCGTTGGCAAATGAACCCATGCCTTCTACCACGCATGCTGCTTTTNTGTGTAGGGCTCTGTCTAGAAAACTGTGAGGAAACAGCCAGTAGAGTGTGCTGCTCTCTCATGATGGAACAGAAGAAAATCCTTAGCTGGATTGCTTAAAACCTCCAGAATATATTTTCTTTTTATTTATTATTCCTTAAAGTAAAATTATTCTTGCCAGGTTAGACTTCCGATCCCTTTACCATTGTCTTGTCTGGAGTGGCACTCACAAAATCAGCAGGTGAAACAAATTTGAGTTGTGTAGAAGACACTGACAACCCCAAACCAGAAATACAGTATAGGGGAGCAGTGTAGTCAGATTATCTCATTTTTCTTCCAGCCTGAAGTTCCTATTTTGAGAGTCNTACTAACACTCTCAGTCTGTGCCTTTAGACTGTGAAGGTCAGTGTGCTTTGCAGTGGCTGGTTTCATTCTCGTTGCTCCATTAACATGGAAACTGCAGTGCTGCAGGTCAAGTCNAGTGTATTTGCACAGAGACGCAAAACGAAAGAACAGAGGGAGTTTAACCACAAACATCTCGATAAGTATACAGACATCATTCTCCTGAGACTGTGCTGTGCTACAGCGTCGAAGAATCTTGAACGACCGAGCTGGTATGAAAGACGAAACATAAACCTCTACCACTGTATTTTCACTGTGAATATTGGAACAACAATACTAACACTCTCAGTCTGTGCCTTTAGACTGTGAAGGTCAGTGTGCTTCGCAGTGGCTGGGTTCATTCTCGTTGCTCCATTAACATGGAAACTGCAGTGCTGCAGGTCAAGTC
>VYZQ01000116.1:39498-85959 GCA_013400655.1 Mystacornis crossleyi
TAGTAGCAATTAAAAGTGTAAAACTAGCATTCGAGCTATAGCAAATTAAACAGCTGCATTGGAGTATTTTTAGCAGTCATTCCAATCAAAATGCACAAAAGGCTTTTCTTTTTTTGAGGAGTATCTGCCGGGTGTAGCTCTGGTTTCCATAATTCAACATCCTCACTAAATATACACACATACTTTTAAAAATTCAGTTACAGAGAACCAAGAAACTATATTTTTTCTACCAGGCAAGTTGGGTGAAAAAGTTCAGAGGGCTTATGCTGACTGAGTTGCTTTTGCAGAACGGGAGCTTCCAGCTGTAGTTGAAGTGTTTAAATAAGGAAACCAAGAACTACTTTGTTGTTTCTGTTACTTTTACTGTACTGCATGTGTGGCATTGAGTTTTCCATATTGTAAATGCCACACATGAAGCCAGAGGACCTTGTTTCTCATCATTCCTAGCTCCCGCCACGTTGTGGCAGTAGGTCTTTCTATTTATTTTACTTTTTTTTACTGGAATGCCCTAGATTTTGTGTATAAGTCAGCCAACAGAGTCCTACATAATCAACCATGTAATTAACCAAGAAGTAGTTCTAAGTTTCAAGTACCAACATGTTCCACATCCCTACTCAGTTTAGAGACTGAGTGAAGAAATTTGGAGGAATTTTAGAAGCCTGTGCAATTCTGAGTTGCTCAGCTGTGGGAATTTNGGCAACCACTGGGACAGAGATCCTACTTCATCTAATAAACACTTAGGGAACCTACCTCTTGGGGGGTTTTTTGTGTTGCCAGCCCTGCACTGAGAGGCAGTATTCTCTTCCATTCTTCTAGCTTGTCCATCTTCCTCTGTTTTGCTCTTTGCTCCATCTGGCTTTTGGTCATTCCTGCTGTTTTACAGATCATCTCCTGTTAATCAAAGCCGTTCTCCCTCCCCCAGTGATTCAGTTTGTTGTTTATCATGAAATGCATTAGCTTAAAGTTAATGAACTTCCACTAGAGGTCTTTCCTTTTACTTGCTGCCATGAAGCATCAATCAGTATCACAACAGTAAGTGCTAGTTCAGTGTGGATGACATCTTTAGAAGTAGAGATGCAGCTGAGGAGGTGAAGGGAAGTGGCTATTTAGAGCTCAAGTCATCAATTAAATTACTCAGTGATAAAGTCACTGTCTTGTTCTTCAGTGATGTTCATGTCATGTTGCTGTGTGGGGAGGTGGTGATGCATCATTACACTCTGGTGCTTTGTGATGTCGTATCAGTGCTGGAGATATTTTGGGCTAGTGCCAATATTCTGCAAGCTTTGCAGGCATGAAATGCTGTAACAAGCAAGAGAAATAATTACTAAATCACCACTCCCCTTACACTGGGAGCCAGGACTGGAACTCAGCTTTCTTTTAAGCATGTTTCCCAGAGTGACAGAGGCGGCTTCCTCGCTGCTACCAAAACCACATTCTCTGGCTGGCTGGAGAACATGTTTTCATCTGTCTTTATGCCTGCTTCAGGAAGTGACATTATGTTTTTCACAGCACTTTTGAAACCTTTCAGACAATCCTATAGATAAAGAAAACTAGTGTTGCTTCTTTTTGTGTGCTACTGCTAGCACACTGAGAGTCCTCCAGTCCTTGGCGTTGCTGTCTTAGTCCCTGGACTCTGCCTAAAGATTTAGTCTGACTTGAAAGGAAGGGATGTGATGTTGTTGACCATTCCCCTGAGAAGGTTCTGCGGAAGAAGTGTGAATTGGAAAAATACGGACATTCAAAATGGGGAATAACCATTTGAAGAAGGGAGGGACTCCAGAGCCTTCAAATTACTTCATCAACTGACCTTCCCCCTAAACTCTGTCTGGCATGGAAAGTCTAGAAATGTCCATAGACACCTAGCTAGGACAAAATGTTTGTGCACTGTCAGCCAGTCCTTGCTGTAGCAATGTACAGTGTGTAGTGTTTACCTAAATTCCCATGATTAAACGTTTCTCTTGCCGAAGTCTGATGCTTCTGAGTTGTAGACTCGTGCTTTTAGGAACTGTATCATGCACTGCAAACCATTTTTCTGTTAACAATTGGCATGAAAATACGACCGTAAGTATATGGAACACATGATTACAGTGGTATTAATTAAAAATACTTATCAGTCTGCCCTGTTGCCCATGCATGAAGAGGTTTCTAAGGGATTTCACCAGCAGCACTGTAAATTATTTGTCAATGAATGATAAAAATATTGGGTTGTTTATACTTCAAGGATACCCTCTTAATAAGCAGCTGCCTCCCTGCTGCCCTCCTTAAATTTTTTCCCTTCAGAAAAGTGTCGAAGGTGGGGTTCCACTGTGGGAGTTCAGATACCATGTTTATATTTCAAAAAGCAAGCTGAAGCCCTTAGAGTTTGTCTCCAGCTGAGAGAAGCACACATTTAGAAATTACAACATTGGTATTGGCTATATGGAGCTTTAGGAAGTGGCTGAGAGCTGGCAGTCAATTAAAACCGGGCTGGAGTTCAATATCAGTTATGCTGCCTGTTTTTGTAGGATGTGTTTGAATCCCGGGCTATGCTGCAATATGGTTTTGATGTAGAAGTATGTAAAAAGGAAATGTAACCCTTAAGAAGCTGTCTGCATTTTCTGGTACAGACAGGTTGTTCTACATAACTCCAGGACCATATTTGGTCTGGAAAGTTGCACCCCATGAACTGTGGTGCTGATCCTGATCCCATTTTTTGTGGTGTAAACATGGGTTAAAGCTGATAACTTTGTTCCTTTCAGCAAAGAGCTGTGATGCGTGTATTTTGAAGTGTGACTAAGGTATGTATTTCTGTATGCAGCAGAGTGCTGGCTTTGGAGTGTGTGCTATGCAGTGGCAGAAATAAGAAGTCATGCTTCTGCTTGACAATGAAAGATGTAATCCATGTATTCTGTAAATTAATGTGGATGTCTAGTGGTTTGATCTCCAAACTTCCCAGCTGTGATATGGAAGATATGCCTGATTGTAGGAAATCTCTCTGCCTGGCATTTTTAAGCAGCTGGTTTGTGCAGCTGAATTCACTATTGCTTTCATATAAGGACCCTGAATTTTTCTTTTTACTTTTTTTTCTTTATATGACTGTGGACCCTTTCAGTGTGCTATACTTTACTCACATTGAGCAGCACCCTAAAAGTAATTTGCCACATTGGCTCAAAGTAAGTGTGGTGTCCAGATCTGTTAGTGCTATCACATCCACTGTGCACTGGAATAATATTGCTCTTATCAGACAAAGCAGATCAGACTTGTAATCCAGACACCTCTGGGGTTTTTTTCCTTCTTTTCCCAGTATGGTTTGGGGCTTGTAATAAGAGCGCTTTGGGAGCATTTGCCGCACTGTTGTGTATGCATGAAAAATACCACCTCCCGGCCCCACGAGTTGGAGAACAAGTTTCGAAAAGGAATATTTGCCCTAAGGGTTTTCCCTAAAGACACTGAAACTAATTAAAAGGCTCCCATTAACTTCAAGAAGTTTTGGATCCGATCGCTGGTGTTTTTGTTTTCAGAGCACTGCCTGTAACAGCGGTTTTTGAGCTGTGGTGCGAGGCAGCCTCACTCCGGTGGCGTTCCTGTTCCCAGCAACTGATGCCCCTTGGAACAGGCCACAAATGTGTAAAACAGATTCGCCTCTTTGTAAAACCATTCTCAGATGAAACCATTTAAACTTGCTTTAAAAAGAAAGGAAATAATTATTCCATTTGCATTAAGGGTTAATTACACTGGCTAACTAGACTGTGCAATACAGAAAGGATCCAGGGATCTTCAGCCTAGGAGTGAAGTCATGCCCCTTACCAGTAGAGAAAAGAATGGTAATTGCCTGCTGTGAGTACGAACGTATTTTGCTGGCTAGCAAAGAAATGGCATTGACAACTGGCAAACCCACTCTGCTGAGGAAAAAATGTATTTTTGAGGCAGGCACACAGCCAACATTTTCATTTGGGAAGTCTCATAAGTGGAATCAAAACTCTTGCGGAGGTAACATGAAACTATGCGTTAGAAGGTTGGTTTTTTTAATCCCACATTTAATTCTGTCAACATTTCATGCTGGAATAAGAAAAATATTCCTTAGGTTGGTTTTAGTCAATCCCCCTCATCTTGGTTTTTCCCCCCACCCCAGTTCCTTTCTCCACCCCTCTCCACAAGACTTCTTTCAGCAACACATTTCTTTAGAAAGCAGTGGTTCTTAGGAAAATGGTGATACCGTCTCCTCTGAGCTGTGTGAGCAGCACCCAGTATTTTGAACCTGGCTCTGATCTGGGGATGTGTTCAAGCCCATGGATTCACATAGGAAGAGCGGTCTGGTGGACGAGTGACAGGTCTGGGGAGCAGCAACCCGTCCAGGTCACCTCTGGCACACCCGTGTCTTCTGCAGCCCTTTTGGCTCTCACCTAGCAATGGCAGTCTTGAGATGAAGTAAGAATTGTAAAATCACCATGTGGTAGGGAAATTCTACTGAGATGAAAGGGCAGATCTGAGACCTTAAAGATGGGGCAAGTTTTACACACCCCATCTAGTAGTAGTAGGCACAGAAATGACGTGTTTTAGTGCATTTAGGAAGAGAGTCCTAGGGTCATGTCTGTAAATACATTTAGGTCTTATTTAGGTCCAAGATAAGTAGACATTGTAATTGATTGTTTACAAGCCTCAAGGTGGCCATGCTGGAAATTGTTTGGTATTGAGGTCTTCTGAAAATCTTCTCTACAACATAGATTTGCACCTGATCTTTTTTACTGTAATTAAGAAATGAGGACTTGTGAAATATTGACCCTCTGCCATTGTGCTTAAGGATTTATAAAGAGCTGAAACTTTGACTCATAAATCTGTATACAGGCGCTTAAACAAATAGCCTGGTTACCCAAAGTGCTGAGCATGCAGCCTTTCCGGTTGATTTTCTAGGGTTTGGCCTAAAAAAGGCTTATAGAGCTGAGCTCCCATTCTTTCCTCTACTCCCACTCTTTTTAGTGGTTTAAACTGTGTTCCTCTCTGTAGGGCTTCACTGTTTCAGTGATGTCTGCTGCATTTGCTCTACGTCACTTGCAGAGAGAATCACTAAAATATGTTGTATGGAGAATTTGAAATCACTGGTGTCCTGCAATTGCCTTAACATGATGCCCTTTCTGCATCAAAAGCTTCATTTCATCAAAATTCTTTGACAAACCAATTTTTACCTAAGTGTCTGCTATTCTTTGTGTCTATCCTGGCTCACCGTGCTTCAATGTACAGCACGTAATTGGAGTATGTTTTTGATGTTTTTCTACTAGGAATTAGACTAAAGTCACCTTCCTGCTTTGTATGATCTGGTGAACAGCTTTCAGGTAGCAATTGTTTCTTGCCATCAAACAGAATTTGATGAATAGAAGTCCTCAAGACCTTTTCTTGGTGTCGTTCATTTCTCCAGTCATTACTCTTCCTTATAACTTGAACACTGCAATAAATGTGCCATTGTTTATGAATTAGCTTAGAACATCCATTTTGTTCTGTTTTCTGATCTTTGTTGATACATTTGGTGTGGTTCTTTATCACAAAGAACTTAGGGGAAATAAAATAACTATTTGATGCAATAAGTTTCTAATAGGGTATTTCTCCCCCCCACTTTTTTTTAAAAAGAATTCATAAATGAGCAAACTTGTTGCCAGAAAATTGGTTTGTTGGGGCTTTTTTACTTGTTACAGAACAAGTAACATAACAAAGTACAAATGTGCAATAAAAAGTTGTGTAAGAATAGAAGAACCTTTGGAACAGGAGCTAGAGAAGGCATTAACATGAACTTTTAAAAACTGTTTAGAAACAGGAAATAAATGTTGGGGATTTTTCTCGAAATAATTCGCTGTTGTGCTAAAGTTTTCTGGAAATTTTGTGAAGACACTTCCATGGCAAAACAGAGAACAAAATAAAAATTTCTCAAATTGTTAAAAGAGCAAAAAGATCTCTGATGATTGTTCATGCCAGGAAGAAAAAAAAAAAAAAAACAAAAAACAAACACAACCAAAAAGGAAGATATTTTAATTGTCTGTCTGGATTTCCTCTAAACAAAGATGAAAGTAATTTTGGAGGGATTTCTTCTTAGAGCAGATTGAGATTTTTCTGCCCTGCATTGTTTTATACTGCTGCCAAAAAATGTAATTGATGGAGGTAAATACTAAAGATAAAATACATTTGTCGTTAACTCTGGGAAATATTTTTTGTCTTTTTACAAAAGCATGTATAATAACTTTAATGGGATTGAAAAGTGAGGGGCAGACAGAAGTCCTCTATAGATTCAGGGATACACTGCACCTGCCTACCATTTTATTTGGCCTGGGTATAAATAGAGGTCTTTGGACCAGGTTGTCATTAATCTCTCATCTTCCATTATTATTCAGTAATTTAATCCACAAAATACTTTAAGTGGTATATTATGACCCTTTGATTTCTAAATTATTTTCCTCGTAGATCTTTTTCTCCTTGTGTATTTATTGCATTCCTGTGCACATGGAGGAAAATCTGGGTCTGCTAGCAAGGCCAGAGCAGTTCTCCGAACAGGAAACAGTTCGCTCTGACTTTTGAATTGTAAAGTACTTCTAAAGGGAGGCTTTTAACAGAGCAGAACTGAGCATGAACAGACATCGCAGGACTGAGTCCTTCAGAAGCAGGGCTGGCTTTGTGCCTGGACTTGCACTCACTGAAATTATGAGAGCGGTGTGAAATAGAGCTGTGCTTGTGGTGTGTAAGATAGGCCTCTGAATGAAAATGAAATGTAGAAGGAGGTTCTAGATGTGTTTCATTACTGTAGGCTTTGGAAAAATTACAGAAGTAAAAGAACAGTCCTTTCCACTCCTCCTAGATACAGGTAACTGCAACTGCAGGGAGTGCCCATTGGTCTCAGGCTATCAAAAAGAACTAAACAGAGGCCTCAGCTACGAACACTGTGAGGGTACTTGTTTGTTCAGAAATGCATTTACTAATAAAGATAATTTAGCATTTTATTAGTAAATGCTGACAGTAGGAATGTTCAAATAAAATATCTCGTCTGTCCAAAATCTAAACAGCTCATGTGTTTGAAGACACAGTTAATGTCATTTTTAGATAGTTTTCATGGAATCAAGTAATGCTTGAGGCCAGAAGGGACCTCAGGGAGATCANATGGGATTGAAAAGTGAGGGGCAGACAGAAGTCCTCTATAGATTCAGGGATACACTGCACCTGCCTACCATTTTATTTGGCCTGGGTATAAATAGAGGTCTTTGGACCAGGTTGTCATTAATCTCTCATCTTCCATTATTATTCAGTAATTTAATCCACAAAATACTTTAAGTGGTATATTATGACCCTTTGATTTCTAAATTATTTTCCTCGTAGATCTTTTTCTCCTTGTGTATTTATTGCATTCCTGTGCACATGGAGGAAAATCTGGGTCTGCTAGCAAGGCCAGAGCAGTTCTCCGAACAGGAAACAGTTCGCTCTGACTTTTGAATTGTAAAGTACTTCTAAAGGGAGGCTTTTAACAGAGCAGAACTGAGCATGAACAGACATCGCAGGACTGAGTCCTTCAGAAGCAGGGCTGGCTTTGTGCCTGGACTTGCACTCACTGAAATTATGAGAGCGGTGTGAAATAGAGCTGTGCTTGTGGTGTGTAAGATAGGCCTCTGAATGAAAATGAAATGTAGAAGGAGGTTCTAGATGTGTTTCATTACTGTAGGCTTTGGAAAAATTACAGAAGTAAAAGAACAGTCCTTTCCACTCCTCCTAGATACAGGTAACTGCAACTGCAGGGAGTGCCCATTGGTCTCAGGCTATCAAAAAGAACTAAACAGAGGCTCAGCTACGAACACTGTGAGGGTACTTGTTTGTTCAGAAATGCATTTACTAATAAAGATAATTTAGCATTTTATTAGTAAATGCTGACAGTAGGAATGTTCAAATATCTCGTCTGTCCAAAATCTAAACAGCTCATGTGTTTGAAGACACAGTTAATGTCATTTTTAGATAGTTTTCATGGAATCAAGTAATGCTTGAGGCCAGAAGGGACCTCAGGGAGATCACCTGCTCATCATTTTCCTCTACTACCTTTTGCAGTTGAGCAAACCCATGAAACAAAAATGTGAGCAAGCTGCAAAATACTGGCCTGGGTGAACCCTAAGTGATGTGGAGATTTGAGAGCAGAAAGATTTTCTTGTATTTCCAATGTACTTTCAGAAAAAAAAATAGATGTTGAACTGAAGTCCTGCAAACTTCGGAGAAATATCTGAACTCTGGGACAGTCACCAAAACCAGACTTGGAAAAAAAAAACACATTAAAAAAGAGTATTAATATGCAATGAATGTTTATGAAAGAGGCAGAATTGACATCTGTGAATATCAAATATCTCTGCTTAAGAACAGAATTGTTGGCAGCATGAGTTCAGTCCAAGCTGGGCTGGGTAGTGCTTTTCCTTAAGTAAGCTGTGTGCCCTGTGTCCACAACCTTTTAAATCATCTGTTCTGCTGAAGGATCACTCAAAAAAACTCTCAATACTCCCTGTTTAGAGTGTTAGAAATTTCTACCTGGTGAATTTTAGCATTTACATCACTGGAAACTGTGGTTTTGTTATCAATTTCCATTCCCCTTTACTCATGTTATTCCCAAAATAGGTGATCAAGTATTACTTTGGTGTTACTCCTCCAGAAAGTCAACTAGTACAACACATGTGATTACTGAGTACTTTCTTCTCTCAGCCTCGCCTCTTCTGATTCTACACGTCTTGTTCTGGAGCTACCTACCCCCAAAATCACAGTTCCTACCACCCGAAGCACACCTTACCTTAGAGAAAGCACACCTTAATGTAGAGAAAGCTTGCTTCTGAAAACAAAAAGTTCATTCAAGATTTTGTCCTTTTTCTGAGACAACCACCCGATGTGTCTACTAGAAACACCTGTCCCTTAGGCCTGGAGAGGCTCAGCTCTTCACCCCATGTCAATGAATCCTGTACTGAAAATAGATTACAGACCACTTTAATAATTGCTTTCTTTTGTTTGTTTGCTTTTAGTTAATAGATAAAAACAGAAACATTCTAAACCAAGTTCAAAGGGAACTTGGTCATCTCTATTTTGCCATCCAGGAGAAAAGGGGTAAAATCTGTTTTGAGTTTAGCTATCAATCTAGTAGTAAATTGAATTAAATAAGAAAATGTTTGAAAGCCGAGTTGTATTTCATTCCAACTGCATTGCTGATTTAAATGGGGTGGTGGGAGGGGAATAGGGCTTAAATATTCAGCATTTTATGATCAAGTATCCCTTGTGCTTCCACCACACCTCCTCTGAAGACAAAACACAAAGCATGTTTGGAACAGCTCGTTGCTGCCACGCTGCAAGGCCCTGGTGCCTGTGGTATCAAAGCATAGCCCAAAGCAGGGTGAGGTGCTGAGCTGCACCAGTGCTGTCAGCTCCGTGTGTTTGGACGTGCGTGTGTGAGCTTGCACTGCACGTTAGGCCTTGTGCAAGCATCACAAGAGGCAGAGCTCGTGCTCTGGATATGCTACAGTGGACTTCAAGGCAAGTGAAGGAAAGGAAAAAAGGGTTTCCCAAATTGAAAAGCATGCTAGTGAAAGAAAATGCCATTTGAAGGATCAGTGGGCTGGAGGGGAATAATGCTAGTTCAAGTTTTCCAAAGGCAGGGGAAGAAAGCAAGTCTGGCCTTTAATTCTGAATTCCATGAGCAAGACAATGAGCGAAGTTTATCTCTGGCATTTATTTAATGTAAGGACGTTGTGCAAGTGTCTGTGTCACTAATTTGTATGGGATAGTCTCTGGTTCTTACAGTGTTAGGCAGGCTCAGCAGAGTGACAGATACACCAGCTGAAATGAGAAAAATGACATGCACAGAAATGGAGGCTGCTATTCAGCAACACGTAACAAAAGGAAATAGTGTGAATAGGCATGTTAATTTCCAGCACACCTGGGACGTCAGGCACTAATGGCAAAGCCCATCGTCCTGGTCTGGTCTTCAGGCAGTGGTCCTAGTTCAAAACCCAGCAGATCTTACCCACATTCCAGATGCAGAAGACTTTGATTTGGTCACTCAGACAGCCTTTTGTGTAAGGTGTCAAACCCAAACACAGAGCCCTGGTTTCAGTTTTCGTCTCTGACACTCGGGCTATTTCTTTCTGTTGTCATGAGGGTTCCCAGTTTGAGCCTCTGCTCAAGGCTGAACGCCTTGATGGTCCATATTGCCTGGCTGTTGGCTTGCAGTCTGGTACACCTGGGAGCCAGGTCTGCTCCCAGGTGGAGAAACTCAGTTGGGTGGGAGCACATCAAGACCCTGATCTGAGCTCCAGTGTCACCACTAGCAAGGTGGGTGTAATTGGTTGAAACCACGTGGCACAGGAGATATGAGCAGACATCCAGACACGGCTAAGTAGGAAAGGCGCAACACATCCCAAATTGGGAATTTGTGAACTGAGAAATGATGAACAGGCAGGACAGAAAAAACATTTGGCGAAATGCTGAAGCACAGACTGACTTGTATCAAGGTCCAGCCATGGACTGTGAGTCCTGCTGCAGCAAACACTAGAGGAGGAAGCTGGAGTGGTAGCAATACAAGTGTGCTGTTGGTGAAGTTTAACTTCTTACCATTTTTAAAGAGCTCTGGAGAGCACTATCTGCTAGATTAACCTGCCCTGATTTCACATCCATTTATATGGGAAGACATGTATTTTTAACATTAGTTCTGCTGCATGTTTAAATGAGACATGTGTTACAATGTAATTAAGAAACTCTTCGCACAGTTGTCAGCTCACACTTTTCCCACTTTGCTAATGCCTTCAATGCACAAAAGCCATGAAGAAAATCTTTCCGTGACATGATGGCATTACCAGCTCTTTTCAAGTGGGAGGACTGTACTCCTACACAGCAGATTTTCCCTGTGTTGTGGTATTCATGCAGCAAAGAGCTGTACTTCTGAAGGGTTTCTTGTTTAAGCTCTTTCATGCTTCTTGCCTTGGAGACTTCTTTTAGATTTGTAGCCAAGAGGAGGTCAGGAAGTGCTCCGTGCTGCAGCTTCTTTTTCTGTGTATGTTTCTATGTGGTTCTCCACAGATCCATGGAACACATTCCCTTCCATCTCTCTCCCTTTCAGAGTAGTTTATGTTTCATTATTTGCAGATGGAAAAATTACAACTTGACAAACAGGGGAGGATCTTTTTATTTAAATCATCATCTTCTTTCAGGCTCTCATGAAGTGTAATGGGGTAATACTGAGAATGCAAAAACCAATTGGATTTTCTTTGCCCAGTGCATGAAAAATGAACTTCTGTGCACATTTTCATGCAAGATTATTTTTAGCTGTCATTCTGCTGATGGAATTTGCCCATCTTCATAACTTTCCAATTTGGCCAAACTACTGATGCATTTACTGATGCCATTACTGCCTTTGATTTTAGGGGGCTGAGTATGGCTTTATAAAGTCTGTATTTTCAACTCTTCTGTACTTCTTTTTTCATTGCTGAGCACACAGAATAACAACCAGGGGTAGATTCAATCTTGAAAAAGCCACTAGGAATTTTTAGCAGCCTGAACCATCCCAACTAACCCAAGACACACAAGCTCTGTGCCCCAGTTTTGTTTATTCTTTTCTTACCATGGTTTACAGCCAAAACACACTAGCTGTGCTCACTCCTCACATCCCAATCACAAAACCAGAAAAGACTTTGTTGAACTGAGCCACACTGCTACACCCTTGTCTAACAGTTTCAGATTCATTTAACCATAAGCGCAAAGGTAATCAAGTTTCACGAAGATCTGTGTGTGATCTCACTCATGTTTGTAGGAGCTCTGAAAAGTGGTGGAGTTTGAGGGCAGCATCCTCCCTGCTGCTTGTGCCAAGCTGCTTCTCTTGTACTTCTTTCTTTCCCTGCTATTACATTTCAGTTTTGTGGAAGGAAGGAACTGAGAGAACGAGGCCAGAACTTACTCAAAATCTTTCAGCGGCAAATGGAATGGTGGAGAAGAATGGGACTCAGGGTAGAGCCTGCCTTGAAGTGGAGCAATCAGCTCATGGGAGCAATTATGGGCACCAGCTGGCATTGCCTGGCCACCCTCCTCCATCTTCCACCTTTGCTGAGCTGCCCATATAAGAGACCAGTGCTTCCAGTTACCTCCCTGTGAGCACAGAGTATTGACCAGAGTGCTTTCCCACCCAGCTGGCTGATCTTCCTGGGCCCAAAGCCAGCCTACTCTGTAATGCTGTAACCTGGAGCAGCAAGGCTGTCACTCTGCGCAGCAGTGGGGTGGGCAGAGCTGAGCATAGCAGGTGTTCACTGAAGAGGACCTTCTGCCTTTCTGCATCACAGGTCCTTGAGCACGATGAGTGGTCTGACCACTGCATTTGCTGTTTTGTTTTGCATTTGTGTCCACAGTGAGATCTGTAGTACATCCAGAAGTCTCTTTCAGCATCCCAGTTTTCTAGCACAGCAGCTGAGCTTTTGTTCATAAAAGGAAGCAATTACTTTGCAGCAGCGTGTACTGTCATGAGTCTGTTCTAAGAACTAGGAACAAACCCCTAAACTTTCCTGTGTCCTGTGTAATTGGAATAGGTGTTTTTACAGAAATTGATGTCACGGAAATCAAAACAAAATGCTTTTTTTGCCTATGATTTGCTCTGAATCACAGTTGTTCCTGCAGTATAAGACAGTTCTGCTGTTATCTTCAACCTTCTCTCCCCAAAAATCAAGCTATAAAAAAATCTGTCTAGATTTTAGCCACCTGGTTATAGTTAGTTTCTTATTTTAAAATAGCTTTCAAAATAGATCAGACGTTACACTGTTAAAAACAATTTTCCCTGTAGGTATTGAATATCAGACAGGGTTTGTAGTAATAACTGATAGGTATCTAGAATAATCTTCAGTATGAACTGAGACTACAAAGATCTGTCAATCACTGTATTTAACTTTAAACACAGATGATTTGAATTCATGTTAGCAGCATGAGGAAGTCAAAAAGATGGAATGGTGCTGCTGGAGAAAAGATGATAGGATTACCTCTGCTGTTAGCCTTTCCTGCTACTTGTTTGAAATACTAAATCAAGGTGAAGTTTATGAAAAAGGCTACAACGGGGGTTTGTAACTCTTCATTCCTGCTGGGATTTTCCTATTATAAATCTGCTGTCAGAAGTAAGTGCTTTACTTGTGGCCTAATTTTATGCAGGCACAAACACCTTGGTTCAACACATTTTGCCAGAGACAATCTTGACTATCTTAATGCAACAGAGTCCTCATTAACAGGGACCTGTGAAAAAGTGCACACATGCTCTTTTGTCATTGGTCATTCATGAGCAGCCTGATGAAAACTGAAATAAAACATAAATCCCAAGGTGGTGTGGAGCTGGTGTGGAGACATGAATTTTCCAATCACACAGCTTATGTGAATTATCCATCTTGGAAGAACATTACACTTCACCTTTTGAATGAAGTTTCATTAATGTACTGGAAAGCTTACAATTTCTATTTGTTCTGCTGTGGCTGCTGAATTTAGCACCACCCCCAGTACCCACACCCAAAACAAACACCTCTCTTGAGGTGATTTTTCCTATTTTATCCAACCATGTAACCGTACAGGGCAACTAGGACAATGGTTTCCAAGACGCTGGTCGGACTTTCTTGTGGAATTTTTCTCCATGTAAGAGCCATCAAGACAGATTGGTAGCACTTTTCTGGCTTCATAATGCATTTGTCCTGTTCATTTTGAGTTCTGTGTGCAAATATAGAAAGTCAGGATCAGGCTTCAAAAGTTATAAATGCCTGTTTGCATATTTCCTCTGAATATTGGCACTGTTTGGTGTACTGGGCTGTGTTTCAGGTGTGCATCAAGTTTGTTACCACTATCTGTTATCTTGTTCTCACGAACCAGTATCTGTTCCCTTTTTCTCAGGACATGGAGGTGAAATTTGCCTTCAAGCAGTCAGAACTGAAAGCAGGACTTGAAGTTTGTCCCAGCTAAAAGAAATTATTAACCTGAAGTCTTAACAGAGGGAATCTCAGATCATAGGAAGAGACATCTTGTCATTACGGTGATGAAAGACATCCTTATCCCCAACCCAGAGTGTGCTTCTATGTTGCTTTAATATCAGGTTTTAAAATTGCCACTCATGTCACTCAAGTATGACTGCATCCCTTAGGCAGTGACTGCATTAAAGTCAGGCCCAGAAGGAATCTCTTCTTCATGGAGTGATGTGAAATTTCAAATTTCAAAATAAAATTTTGTTCCAGCTCAAAAGAAGACTCCAGTGTACTGACACTTCACCTTAAGTAAAATTGGGGTTTTTTTTCCAGTCTGGTCATTGAAAACATATGTGTTTTAACAAAACCGAAATCTTTCAATTTTACTTTGCTTTACCTCATATTTTAAAATAGTTTAAAAGTAAAAAAAATACAAGAAGTACTTTTTAATGGAAGGCCCTAAAAAATCCACTCAGAAAATGTGACAACAAGCCGTTTTAATGTTGCCAGGACTGCCTCTTCATCTTGGTTTCTTTTTTAATTTTCCCACTTCCAGGGAGAAAGTGGAAACGTTTTGCAAAAGACCAAGACTTTTATGGAGCTGCACCTTTTTGACAGAATATGACTCCAGTGTTGCTGGCTTTTGTGATCTGGTTATAGATGGAAGAGTCAACTGATGAAACATAATGTGCTTTGAATTATCACAGCAAAAGGCTTCGCTTGCGGTAAATTCATTGGCATGTATGCACGTTGTGTTTCCTCAGATCAGGATGACAACCTCATTGCTGCCTGGTTTGTGGCATCCCAAGTTAACACATGTAAATTTGCAGCTGTGAGCTGCGTTACAGCGAACGGACACAGGCGCTGAAGCCAGCAACTTCTTTCTTTTGTTCTCCAAAAAACAAAAGAAAAAAAAAGATGCAGAGGTGCTTCTTCAGGTAAAGAATCATGAGGTAGCATAACCCAGCTTATTTTATCTGCTTTCATACGGTTCTCCTGACTTAACTCTCCTGTCTGTAGCTTAGAGCTTCCAAGGGCTTGCTGAGGAGATGGTTTTGGCATTGTTTCGGGAGTAAAGGAAGGATTTTAATTTACATGCAGGCATTGTGTGGCACTTCAAAGTATCCATTTTCCAGAGAGGGACAGATATAAAGTAGCCACCGAAATTATTTTCCTGATGAGTCTGAACTGTTAAGTGGGAAAAAGGAGGTATTTTCCAGTGAGTGGCTGCAGTGCAGTTTAATCTTCCCATGTACCCCAACTGCAGGTGCAGTCTGCCTGTTCAGACATCTGAACCTACTGAAGTCTGTTGAGCTTAAGCGTAGAAAAACCTTCCTGATCCTCCGAGTTGCAACAGATAAACTGGGTTTTAACCGCAGCAGTTGGGGACTTGGATGATTGGGTTTTGTCTTCTTTTTTTTTTTTTTTAATTAATGTCTTACAACCCAAGTTCTCAGAAAAACCTAGAAGTTCATCTGAGAATCGAAATCAGAGGGCATTTCTGTGTCAAACGGGTATCTGCAGGTGGGTAGGGCTCCTGGCATGCACAAAGCCCCACATTGCAAGTAGGGGATTTTTGATATCTGCTTTGGGCAGACCGGTGCCAGGGAGGCTGGAGAGGGGCCAGGAGGAAGGAAGAGGCCTTCCTGAGGGCACGGCAGACTTTGAAGTGTGACCCCGAGCAGAACTGGGGTGGGAAGGGTGGGAGCGGAGGCGAGAGGCAGCCGGGCGGGCAGCGGGGTGCGGGAGCTGCGGAGGCAGGGAGGTGAAGGCAGGGGTCAGGGCGGAGGGCGTGTGGGCAGGGGGTTCCCAGCCCCGGGGACAGCAGCGCCGGGAGCTGGGTGCTCTCCGAACAGGTTGCAACAAGCAGCTGGGGGAAACCGGCTGTGTTTTTTAACAGCTGGTTTGACATAATGAGGGCTGAGCAGCCTCCAAAGCAGCCCCGATCACATGCCTCAGGGGAAGCAGTGGCTGAAATATCAGTTTAGGAATCAGGAGACCAGGATTTTATTCTGTCATCTGCAGTTGTTTCAGGAGTGATTTTGCATAAGAAGCTGATGTGCTTGTGCCCTGGTTTCTCTACCACCAAAAGGTGTTGCTTGCCTGGATACCACCACAACTGAGTCTCTAGAAGTGGAAGCTTCTCCTCTTCCAGTGTGGTAGAACAAAAACATTAAATTGAAAATGAAATTAAAATATGGCAAGTTCAAAACTGTCAGAGGGAATTCCTTTTTCACATATGCTGATGCAAATCATGGCTAACAGCGGTGACTAAGGTGAAGTGGCGTCAGTGGGAAACAATTAAATGGGGTCTGTTTCGTGCCTATAGAAGTAATAAGCACACACTCACTGAGCCCTGACCCAGGTTTTCTTTTGTAGTTTAAAAATTTTTAATAAAGCATTTTTTGCCTGCTGTTTCCTACGAAAAATGTTGAAATGAATCTTTGCTCCTATAAAATGCACTTGCTGTATGACTAATGGTTATTTTTAAAGTGCTGAGAGAAATGTATGCGTGTGTGTGTCAAGGAGACAAAGAGAGGGAGTTTTTGTCTATTTGCTGTGGTAATTGTTTATGAATATAGTTGTTTTTTCCAATTATCCTTTTCAGTTTTAATATGTTAGCAGTCTTGTCTCCATTTCTGTCAGCTGAGGTTTGTGTGTAAATGTAGAGATTTATGCTCTCAGATTCTTCAGTTACAAAAGGATATGCTACATCTTAAGCACTGGGTTTTATTCATAAAGTCCCATAGAACTGAGATGCCGAGATTTGTGGAAAACATGGCACTAATAGTTAAACCATGGTCATACAAACAACTATGTGGCCATTCAGCTGATTTCTGGGCCTTAGACTGAAAAGGTATTTCATGTTCAGAAAAAAAAAGGAGGAGCTCTGAAACGCCAGAACTCATGCTAATACCTGAAGTAGAAATTCAACCCAGAGTCAAGGCTGGAGAATTTGACCTAAGGCATATTAGTATGGCTTCATGAACAGAGATACAGTATGGAAGTGGAGAATTAATTTCTTATACACAGCCAGATTTTGTAATCTTGCTCATGCAAAAACATAGTGGAAAATAGGAGAGGTGGCCTGTGGAGTATAAAGTCATTTGCACTTGGAATAAATGAGTCTACGAGTAAAGTCCTAGTCCCCTATATGTCAGTATATTTACAAAATTTACTTGGTCTACATTGTACTTAAGGTTTTAAGTACCTAGTGCCCAGCTGAGGCAGCCGCGATTGACCTCTGTATCAAGCACAGTGTAAGTGCCAGGTACTTCATCTCTGTGTGTGTGTGTGTGTTTAATGTGAAAGCAGCTTTTGTTTTACAATTGCTGCTCATGCCATAGCTTGTGGGGACTGGTTTTCATTAGCATACTTAAGTTTTTGTGATTTAACACTATTGCATGATCTGAGTGTTTGAAAATGACTTGAGCGGGCCCTATCCAGAAGCCTGCCACATGTCTCAGTGCCCTTTCCCAGGGCAGGAGTCATTTCACACTGCTGGCATGACATGATTTCCTCCAGCAGCACAGCAGGAACAAATCCTCACAGGTCTCAGAGGTTGTGAAAATCTGCATGGTTTGGCAGCCCCTTCTTCACCCACAGAAATAAAGAGTCTCCGTATTTTTCTTCCTCAAAGTTAACTGCCATTATAAGAGACCAGGGTATTTTAAATTTGTATTATTTGGTTTCGGAGCTGGAGGTCTGTAAGTGCTACTGTAAGGCTTCTGCTGTTCAAACATTATTTCATGTTGGCATTTTTATTTGAAGGCCCAACCATGGCCGAGGGAAGGAAACTTCTGTACTTCTCTTTTTGTGTTACATCTTCCAACTGGAATATTTTCAAGCACAATAGAATTGAACACAAGCTTTGGAGAGGGAAAGAGAGGAGAAAAGGGAGTCAGCTAGAAGAGGTGATGACTCCAGTGGGGTACTTTGCAGTTTAGTTCTCTGGGGACTGAAAAATGCTTTCAACCAGTGTGATGTTGCAACAGTCCAAAAGAGGAGAGAAAAATCCTCATCTGGTCTAGACCGACCAGAAACTAAAAACAAGGGACACTTTGAATTCTTAGACTCTCACCACAACTGAAAACTGTGTTCAGGCCAAGGAACTGGAAAACCAGTTTCTTGGGTTAGAGAAATGCTTCCCTAAAGAATCAGAAGCAGCTTTCCATTTTAATTGGTAAAGAAATTACTGTATTCTGAAGCAGTGATTCTAACATTTGAACCAGTGCAAAGGTTTGCAGTCAGGGCTATGAAGAGCTTAGTGAAATGCTACAGTAAGACAAATTTTTCTGCGACTTTTTCTTGCCATTTGGCTCTGTTAGTCTATCATTTGTCACAAAACGGAAGAATAAGGTCTGTCTTCATAATGTACCAAAAAGAAGTCTGACTGCAAACACAAGTCAGGACGAGGAATAGAGACAAGAGCTGAGTGGTGTAACCCTAGCTCAAGAGATGGTTATGAGAAATCATATGCTGGGGACCTGAGAATCCCCTGACCAGGAGTAATTGAATGTGGTAATTGTTAAGGAGAGCTTTGAGAAGAAATGTTGAGTAAAAATTATACGGTGTGCTTGTTTTAAGAGGGAAGTGTAGTAAATTTCAGGACAAATTTTTAAGTGGCAACAGCACAGGCACGGCCTATGCTGTAGGCAAAATAAATTTTCTGAACTAAATGACTCCTCTCAGTCAGCCAGGCTAAGTGTTTGTTTTTGGGTTGAAATATGTATTTCCTTCATTGTGCTTGTACAAGGATAGCTGAAGCCTGAGAGGAGGACTCTAGGGATCTGGTTGTAATGGCTGGTAATAACACCTGCCCTTCATGGGATGAGGGGTGAAGTCTTGCAGAGATTTGCATTGCAGAATAAAGCATGAGATCAGAAAACTCTTCTTAGATGCGTCAGAGATATGGGAGATGTACTTAGTTTAACAAGAGTCAAGAAAATTAGGATTTTCCCCTTAGTCCTGCACTTCTAAAACTGATGTATCATTACTGGTCTGCTTACTGTGGAAGATGTTAGGCTAAATAACGTACTCCCATGGAGAGCTGCCCTGCAGTCTTCTGGACTAAAATGATATATGTCAAGCATTATATTATCTTACATGTAAATTTTAGAACACTATTTTTTGTAAAATTACTCAGTTAATATACTTGACTTGGTATAAGTAGTGTGATACCTACAGCCTATATTTTACCAATATGCAAAGCTTCTTTTTTACATAAGAGCACCACAGCACTTTGATAACAAAACATGACAAAAGATAACAAAGATAACAAAATCAGGGGAGTTTGAAGATGCTGGGCAGTCTGTTCTTGTAGTACTGTGTTTTTTTGTTGCTCTTGCAGAACTGCAGTCAAGTAACATACAGACAGACCGTTTTCTTCAGGCAATTAAAATCCTGTATGTGGGAAGTGAAGGAAGAACATCATATACTTCTGTTCAAGTTTTCTAGGTCCTGTGGCCATAAGATGTCTCCAGAAATTCATTCCTCAATTCCACCCTTTCTTTTTCTAATGTTCTTTTTTCATCTGATGGCCATTGGAAAGCACAGCTTCACTTTGCTATTTCATAAGGATGAGATGGTATGTTGGGAGTGTTCTGTAACAGGGATGGGGAGCTTCACCGGGATGACCTGGAACTTTTTAATGTTCCTCCAACGCACATTTAAGTACTTTTCTGGGTAGTGAGCAGCAGTACCTTTCTGGCATATGATTCTTGCCTGCAAATGTATTTCTCCAGCAGATATGAAATTCTCATTTGAAATTTATTGCCTGTTTCATGGAGCACAGGGCAACTTCTGTTCACATCTGGGTTTTTTTCTCAGTATTGAGGTCTGAGTATTGTACTTTGCTTTGGCTAAATGAAATACATTTTAGAAGGCAGCTGCATATTGCCAAGAAGAGCCCTAATGCAAGACTATTTCCATCTGGGATGACTAACATGTGCCCAATGTACATCCAGTCTCACATCCCACTCTGCAAACAAGATCCACTGATGAATTATTTCTCTTCTTGCTTCAAAGGGCAGTCAAAAGATGAAAGTGAAAAACTGGACATATTTCAGAAAATGACATTATGTGAAAAAAAGATCATTCAGCCAGATTGAAAATCATAGATTTTCAAAAACGTGGAATGTCAGGCAGTCCTATTTGAAAAAAATATGTCTTCCCTTGCTTGTTGCATATTTTGCTAGTGATGGAAAGAACGTATTCATAAAGGAAAGACAGTGTTTTTACTCCTACTTAGGATAATGCCAACAGTATTCAACTTGTTTGGTTTCTTACTTCTGCCAATATAAATACGATGCATTTGTCCTTGTTCAGTTTGTAGTTCTTTTGTAACAGAAGCAGCAAAGTTATTTTGAACAGTTGTAAATATAAAACTGATACAGTGGTTTCTGGTATTTCATAGTTGCAAATATGGAGTCTGCTTTTTGTGAAGACACTTGATTTTATTGAATGTGTCATATGCATGGCTGATCCTTCTCATGCACTGAAGGAATGTCAATGCTGATGTAAAACCCCATATAATAACCCACTGGCTTCTCATATATCCCTGACTCAGTCAATAAAATATATAATTGTGATGCTAATTACATTGCTATTTTAAAGCTGTGTCTTTAACAAAGGGATTATTTGTACCTACCCAGAATTAAAACCAGAGCTATCAGTCTAATTCAGTATAGCTGTCAATACTAAAAACAATACACAGAAGCTGCAACTTCCTAGCTTCAGAGGTGCAGGTCGGAGGAGGTGTAAATCCTCCACCCGAGAAGAATGCAGAACATGCTGCCTACTGTTTAATTGGTGCTACATGTATTAGCAGAGACCTATAACTACATAAATCCCCTCAAAAATCAGCTATTTAGTAGTCTGAGCAGTACCGGTGCTAACTGCCTAAATCTGGCAATCAAAAAATGGCAAAACAGTATTCATCTCAAGAATTAAAACCCTAAACCAATGTCATGTGCAGTCTTCTCAGATGCAATTATTTATTCTAGTATTCTAGTTTGTCTTGAATGTGCCTGGTATGTTTTTACATGCTGTAAAAATAAATACAGTGGTTTAAAGCCCTGGAAAGTGCAAGTTGATATTAAATAGTCCAGCACTGCAGAAATGCAGGGTCTGATTTTCTGAGATTGTCTGTGCTCTCTGTGAATACCTGATCCAATTCAGCACATCTGGGCATTTCTTCTGCAGGTGCCAGGGAGTTGGCTACGTATTCGCGGGGCTTTCCCCTGCACCACTTACTGCAAGTGGTTGTTGTGGCCAAGGCAAAGACCAGGCATAGAGCAGGCTCGTTGGAGCTCATAGTTGGATAAGATTTGAAAATTAGTATTTAAGCCCAGATGAAAAAAACCCAGATTTGTAGGGAGAGGTCATATTAGGGCAACTTCGATAGTTGGGAAAAACAGACAGGCTTTTAGACAGACAAGACCAGTTCTGGTCTGGAACAGAAGCAGGAGTATTCAAGCTAATACCGAGATGAAAACAATTGCTCTACTTTTACTTTGTCAAGCACTGTTCAGACTGATTGGCCACCTCCTAGAGCCTGGAGAGTCGTCAAACTCTTGAGTTAAGAAGAAAAGGGTTTTCGTCCAGTTATCTCAGTCTGCATTAATCCTACATATGGCTCCACCAGCTTCAGTAGACACACGTTGTTATCCGAGCATTTAATGATCATTTCCACTGAGGATTTGTTTATTTACAGTAAAAAGCAGGGTGGCCTCAGTGGGCAGGACTCTAGGCTGAAACTCTGAAGCCCACTCTATCTTCCCTAAGCTGCTGGTCTGCTAAGTGATCTGCAGTGAGTGGGTCTGTCTGAAAGCTTCTGTGTGGTAAATGGGCATAACAAAACTGGCCTCCTAGCAAAGTCCTTTTATATCTACAAAGGAGAAGTGTTGCACAGCAGCTATACACTGCATTGCTAGCTCTTTTTCATGTGGTTGCTTTAATAGACATTTGAATTCTGATAGTGTTACACCCTGTTCTCTTCTGAACTACTACTACTACTACTGGTGCTGCTAGCATCTCTGTGTTTGCCAAATGTGACTAGAAGACTCCTACTACCGTGATGTAAGCAGTTAAAAAGTTGTTTCTCTAAACTTCCTAATATCAGATATGCTCTTAAATGGAAAGGCTCTGTATGTTCAGGAACTAAACAAGTTTCTTCATCTCCCTGGACAATTACTGCAATCGGAGTGGGCACATGTGGAAATGAATAACTATGTAGATGTTCTGTAGTAAATGTACAATAAATGCTATCTTTGTCACACTTAAATAAAACACAGGAAAATAAGTACTGAAGCATTTCCCATTATTCATAATGTATGTG
Source organism: Mystacornis crossleyi (assembly GCA_013400655.1). Classification (NCBI taxonomy): domain Eukaryota; kingdom Metazoa; phylum Chordata; class Aves; order Passeriformes; family Timaliidae; genus Mystacornis; species Mystacornis crossleyi. The sequence goes on from VYZQ01000116.1 coordinate 61,780, forward strand.
CAGTCAAATGTAGAAATGCATAACCATACTTAGGTGCAAAAGCAAATGTACGTACTGTGAACATGTGTAAGGATGCATACACTGGCATTAAATAATGTGCAATATATATATATAAAAATTATGCAAATAAGCATTTAAGTTGCAGAGCCAAGCAGCACTGAGCGGTCCAGAATGCAGTTTTCTTGGGCATTCCTAATTATCCCTCTTGAATATGTAGAATGATACAATTTTAATTGCATGATAACATATAGGGCTTTTTTCTTAAACAGATTCTTGCTTCAGCCAGTCAATAGGGGGCAGTTTTTTAATCTTTCTGCTTTTTGTCTTATTCCATTCACTGCTCTAGCCTCAGATCTCATGTTATTGCAAAGTATATCATGTTATTGATCAAAGTATTACACTGAACACAGGAAAAACATTAATCCACTTCCAAGGTTTAGTTTTGCTGTTCCTTCCCCAAGAGCATCTTAATATGCCACAAATCCTGATGAACATATCTCTGTAAAACATCTTTGCAGGGTAAAAATTCTGGGTTTTTTTACAAGATTATTGCCATCTTGGAAAAGCACTTAAGCACAGGGGCAGAAAGGGCAAAAATGTCAGAATGACAACTTTCAGTGAAAGCTGAAAGAGGGAGCTGTGGGAGCCTTTGCATGTGTAGAATTTCCCTAAGACTTTCTCCACTTAAAGCACAGGGCCAGTTGACTTCAGCTCTCAGCACTTCTGCATTTCAGGCCCCAGGTGTCTCTTGCTGAGCACCCAGAAAATGAAGCCAACCACTCAAGAGGGAGGAAATTCCAGAATTATGTCATCATGCCTACACCAGGGGAGGGGAAAGGAGCTAATCGTGCCCAGGCAATCCAAATTCTGGCATTTGCTAACATTTTAGCATTTGGCTCACAACCCTATCATTCTTTTAGCTGAGTTTCTCTGTGTATGTGTATACATTTCTCTCTAAATAAATAAGGACGTCTAAACTGTCTAATCTGCTAAAAACTCTTGCACTGCTTTCTTAGTAAAACTAATTTATTGGTGTTTGTGCCCTTGGAAGAAGGCATGGCATGTGTTTTAATAACTTGTACTTACTTCCATTCATCCCTACTCTTCATTAGAGGCAGGAAAGGTCTGTAGGCAAGCTAATAATTTGACGTCCAAAATCAGGGGGATCAAGGACTTCTAGAGAACAGGGATAAATTTGCTTTACTTCAATCTGAAAGCCTGCTACTAAATCTTGTGTTCTAAATTTGCTATATCATCCCTATCCATTACCAAATGGCAACTGAAGCATTAAAAAAGCATTGCAAGAAGCCTTAAAAATCAGTTGAATATTGGTTTAGTTTTTGTTTGGTGCCTGGAAATTTTCTCAAACCCTTCACCTTCTGAAACTTCCCTGCACAAGCTGGCAGGTTGGAAACAGGTTAAAAATGGAAGCTGAAACCCATATGTAAACAGCTGGTGCTTTAGGGAATGAAAACTTTTAATGCAAGACTCACAAAACTTCTGTGGGAGCTGGTTTTCTTAGTATCTGCCGTAAGTGTGTCTGTGTGTACATATATCNTTTGGTGCCTGGAAATTTTCTCAAACCCTTCACCTTTCTGAAACTTCCCTGCACAAGCTGGCAGGTTGGAAACAGGTTAAAAATGGAAGCTGAAACCCATATGTAAACAGCTGGTGCTTTAGGGAATGAAAACTTTTAATGCAAGACTCACAAAACTTCTGTGGGAGCTGGTTTTATTAGTATCTGCCGTGTGTCTGTGTGTACATATATCTGTACACCGTTGTGATCCTGTGATCCTATCTGTGTGTGCGGGGTACTTGAGGTTAGCAGAGTGTTCACTCCTGCTGCACCAGGCACTCACACTTCTCACCCCTTCTTTGAAACTGGGAGTGCCTCTCTCCTCCATACATCCTCATCTCCACTGGCGCCACAGACCAGTGGCAGAAGGACTTTTTTCTAACCCCTCCTGTATGTTTACAGCAGGAGAGCTCTTCGTGCTGACTCTCTGCTGACTGTGTTGGATGTTATCTGTCTTTCAGCCAGTGGATAGAGCAGTGTGTTTATCCTGCCAAACTGAACCACCCTGGCTTCCTCTCTAAAAGTTCTTCTTTAGTCCTTCTGCGTAGGGTACCTAGGGAAATTTAGGCACCAAAGGGAGGCATTGTGAGTACCCTGCCTTTTTTCCACCTCAAGTTCCATGATCTGAAAAAATCCCTGCTAAAGAAGTGGCATTCATTAGTAGTGCTTTTAATTCTGGAAATGCCTCCTCATCCATGCTGGATTCCTCCTCCCTTTCCAGCTGGTGAAGCACATGGTTAGCCCTCCTCCCTGGCGGCTGGGGAGATGAGCTTTCCCTTTCTCCCCACTGCAGTCACTAGCAGTAAGGGGAGTGATGGCAGATTTTATGCCAAGATTTCCTCATTTTTCCAATAGGGAAAAGCATCCATGCTGAGACACTTCCTTACAGTATGTGTCTAAGCCATGATCTCCAGCCAAGGTACCACAGAATCACAGAGTCACAGAATATTCTGAATTGGAAGGGACCCACAAAGATCATCAAGTCCAACTCTTAAGTGAATGGCCCATATGGCAGCTAGCAACATGTCCCCTCTGGGCTTCTGGGAGAAGTCCTGGGGTAGGCAATGTGGTGGGAATGGTATGGTGTCTATTACGTTATTGAAGGCAAAATACAGCTGCATGTTCCTGTTGGTTGAATGCAACCTGTCAGCACCACCATCTCACAAGACGTCAGGACTGATTGCAGCCAGCCTTCACAGGAGAAGGTGCCAGTAACCAACCAGCTGGAGAATAATGATATGTTTCCCCCATTAACATGGCAGGTTAGAGCAGGAAGTGTGCCTGGAGAAACCCCATGACACGAGGAACTGTGGGGACAGCAGGTTGCTCAGAAAGCCCCAGAGGAACTGCAGTGTTTTTCCTGATGGCTGAATACCCTAGGGCCAGGACAATATGTGCTCTTTCATGCCATGGACCAATACAGGGCACCAGTGATGCTTGCTACACCTTGAGGGTATGTCAAGCTCCAAAGTAACTGCAAAATAATTCCTCCGTAGCCTGTGGATTTACTCATCCTAATTGTTAAATACTTTTAGGACCAGTTCTATCTTCAGTCCTCGTAGTTCTTGGAATCTAGAAAGCTCTATGTCTTTATCCTCTCAAGAATGTGAGTGGGTTGGGTGCCAGCCCTGGGCACAGGGAAAATGGAACACATTGCTGTAGCTGTTAACAAGTACTGAGGACTAGGTTAGACTTCAAGCCATTTTGGTGCATCACTGTCTTTCCAGCTCTTCTTGTATTATGTTTTGGTCTGGGCGATCTGAACCCTTGTAACTTCAGAGAAACATCAAGGAATGAATGGTTTGCCCTCCTGAACAAAATGAGAACATGTGAGTGTGGGGAGAAAGGGGGAGGGAGAAATGCATTTGCATAGGTCAGGAAAGGTCATTAAAACATCTGGCAGTAGTAACTGACATGTGTCAAATTTTAGTGTTCATTAAATTCGTATTAATGCAAGAATGGTTCCTAAGCTCCAAATGCCACTTTTGGTTGCTGTGTTCCCCCACTTGATGGTGATGACTTTTCAGAACTGTGCCATGCTTGTTTCCTTGCTAGTGGCTTCTGACCTGAGGTCAGATTCCTGTTTAACCTATTCCTGTAGGTCAAAAGGCAAATTAATCTGGTGAGAATTGAATTGGAAATTAGTTGTCTGGATAGCAGGTGTCCCAGCTGTGGAATAGCTGCTAGGCTGAAACATGTCTGTATCTGTCCTTGTGCCATCCAAGAAGTCATATCCGAGGTCAAGGAGATACTCAGTTGACATCTGAGATGGGAAGTTATGGGGAGCAGAAGTGGCAGGTGCCCTGTGCCAGCGGATTATCTTGCAGTCGGGGGAGAAATGTCTGAGAGTGTCACTCTGAGCATAAATGTAGATATTCCATGGATTGTGCACTTTGCTTTGCCTGGGTTTACTACCAGTTTATAATTGTAAAGAAGTCATACAATTTCCAGGCCCCTTAAAGGGGAGAATCTCACAAATCTTTTTCTTCTTTTTTTTTTTTTTAGAGGATGAAGATGACGAAGAGATGGTGGAGCCAAAAGCACAGGATGACTTAGAGACAGAAAATCAGGACCAGAAGCAGGAAGTGAAAGAAGGTACTTCTAAAAATGAAAAGCATGATGTTAGATGTTTAAAGGACTGGATCTTGCCAGTAGTTACTCTCATAAGTAGTTTCCATTATTGAGAACACTGAAATTGAAACAGTCACCAGTTTTATTGATTCAAAACCATATGAATAGCATAAAAGCAGAAAATTGTATCCCAGTGACCCAGCTGGTAGGCCTGAGAAGATTGTGAAAGGCATGAGACTTGAGCTGTTTAGAAGAAGCTACATGTCCTTATAATTTGAAAACAAAGTAGAGATTCTTGGATCCCAGTACTGGTACTAATTTGTCCTCTGGCTCAAATACCCTGCTTACGTGAAAGATTTAAAACGGGAATGGCCAGGCATCCAGGCAGCTCTATAAAGTTCGTTGGTCTTCAGAGGTACTTGGAGCCCATAACTGTCTGCCTGCTTGAGAACAAACTTAAACCTAGTGATAGTCAGGAATCTTTCAGAAGAAAATAATTTCACTTGAAAAATGTTATCAAAATCAAAACATTTTGTGGCAACTGCCTCAAGGAACTTAAACCTTGCCCCTGAAGCCAGACAGGTCCAGCCCTTCTGTCCATTACTCTGTATTGAGATGTTCTGCACGGTTACAAGAGACAAAAATTCAGGTTACTACTTGCTTCTGGTGCACACAAGAGACACTTGCTTAAGTCATGCATGTCAGCACTGGATGTGGTAGATATGCTGGGTGTTTCTTTTCCTTTTCTTGGACCTGTCCTAGCTTTCAAATTAGAAGGAGGATGTGAAATTTGGTCTTCCTCATCTAGAAATTTGCAAGCGTATTGGCTATTATAGTGTATCAATGCCTTCAACAGTCAATGCTCCCCCCTGTGTTGAGTAGGAAAAAAGAATTGGAATAGCAGTGGTGGAAGGAAATGGGTGTCTTCTCCAGCATTTCTTACTTTGTATTGCCAGGACTGTTCAAAATTCTGTTTAGCCTCTTGACAGGTAGTTTACTTCTACAGGTAGGGCCTAAGTAATTTCTTGCTATGGTGATCATTACCAGGATAATTCTGTGAGCTTGGTTTTTCCCAAGATAATCTCTCTAGGGGAAAAATATGGAGTCATTTTACATGGAAGCCCATGACATCTGTAACTGGAAATACAGCAGCAGATGCTTATTTCTCATCCGGGGGAGACTGGTATCTTTTCATCAGTATCAAAAAAAACAATCAATCCGGTACACAGTGCCCACATTTTCTATCCTCACCCACTGAAGTGAGCTGCAGTACCAGCCATACAATTTTGATTACAAACTGGTATTTTTTCCTTCTTAAGAGCATCATAGAAATCACCCACACCATAAATCCTGCAGTGTTCATTGCTCATTTAGGTCCTTGTAGAAACATGGGGAGATAAACTCAGTCCTCCTGCTCCTCATCATTCTACTTCTCCCACTGGTGCCAGCCACTGATGCCATGGGCAGAGGAGAGCAGTGGGGACAGCAGGAACAGGAGTCAGGCAAGTCTGCAAAGGCAAAACTGAGGACATGAGCAAGGAATGTGGCAACATAGAAAAACTTCATTTTTCATGAAAATTACTCTTCTTTTCAAAACTGTGAGGTCAACTTGCATATGGGCTTTTTCAGTCAGTGGACCTAACACAGTATCTCTTTTCCTGGTGGCAACAGAAAGCCATAAAAACCTCTACCACTGCGCCCCATGCATAAGCACTGTCCTGAGCTGCTGAATGTCCCTGTAGTATTCAGCTTAGAGCTTATCCCACACCCATTTATTCCCACAGAAAAGTGATGCTAATGCTTGTACATGGGGAGAAAGCACAAACTCCTGCAAGAAGAGAATAAGACAAAAAATCAAAATACAACCCTGAACTGATTTATTTCACTTTTTAAATGGGCTTTCAAGTTAGACTTTTATGAACTTTGCTCACCAACCACCACTGCCAACATCTTTTATTTCTTTGCTGTGTTTTAGTGGGAGGGCAGTGCTCCCCTTCCCTGCCTAGCAGACCCTCAGGAGCAGTAGATCGTCTGGGCTGGTTTAGCACTGGTCTCAGGCACACAAACTGCAGGCTGTAAAAGCAAGGCACAGCCTGTTTTAGCAGAACCGGCTTCGTGAGGTGCTAACATTTGACTGGGTTCAAGGAAGAAGAAAACATGCTCATTGCCTGATAGAAAGTGAACTTGACCTGTAGTATGTGTTGAGATGGATAAAATAGTGGCGTGCTGGTGACAGGCATTAAATGCTGTGAATCAAATGAAGCCATCATCCCCAAACTGACATGGAACAGAGTCCCATTTTTTAGTGTTTGGTGTCATTCTCTCCCTGTTGGCTTTAGCCCTTTTGCCTACAAAATCCCATTTTCCTCTCTGTTGTAATCACCCTTCTCATGTTCTAAGCAACATTCAGAGTTTGAAGCCATCGTTTGTGTTTCATGGAAGTGATTAAAACCATGTTACAAGTCAAACAGGAGTTTAGAAGAACATTTCCTGTCAGTGCTGCACTCTGTGTGCCTACTCAGAATTAATAGCTTTTCTGCAAATTAGCACATAATGGGTTAAAAGCATGTTTATGTTGGCATTAAGTACTCTGGCTTCTTTTTCTCTGCAAGGCAAGACAATATTTTGCAAACTTTTTAAAGAATCTCTAATAGACATTATAGTGGCGCCATTCACACTGCTATATAGTAGTTAAGGCTGTGTCAGCACTTCCATTATGAATCCTGTTTTTCAGGGATTTATAACCCAGCCGTAAAAATTTGCTCTGGGCTGAAATTTGGTTTCAGCTCAGGGAGCACATTTTTTAACAGATTACAAAAATCAGCGTGGCCTTTTTTGAGTTATAGGAGTGTTAAGAAAAAATCCATGGGAGAGAGAAGTGCAGGGAGAGAATGGCAGACCATTTTTTCATGACTATAACTCAAAAATAGGTCAGGATAAAAACTGAAGGTTGAATCCAGTCTGTTCAGTCTCCCTTTCTCTCTCTCCAAGCCAACAGGACAAGAGTGCTCTGTTTTTATAATGGTATTTTAAGAGGAAACGTGATTTTTTTTTCTATGTGGTTTATAGGTAGTTCAATTTAATTCTACAGACATTTACTGCATGCCTAATTTCCTCATCTTCGCCCCGCACACCCCAGAGTTGCTCTATGGGGTTTGGTGGGATTATTCAGCAGTCATGGGTGTTTGCAGGGTCTGACCCTGGTTCTGAACACGTCTCAGCATCTGTGTAAGGCACACAGTGCACCTGCACTGGGGCAGCCTGTCTGGCACAGCACCTCTTGCAGAGCTTCACTGCCATGGAGGTGCGAAGGGCAGAGGAACGGCTTGAGCCCCCCAAAGTGGAGCGGGAGATGAAGAACTGACTTGTTGACCCCTTGAAGTGTGTGAAGCCTTGGGACCGCCTTGTGCTTCTTCTGTGGGGCTGCCTGTTGCCACCCATGTCTCGGTGCATGTTCTCCCCATTGTTTTTGGAACAACTGAATGTGGGATACCTGACGGTGAACTGGGCTGGGCGCTGCCTGTTCCAAGCCTCTCCTGACCACATAAACAAGAGACTGGTCCCAAACTGTGGCATCAAGTGGGATGGGGCTTTCCACCACCAGAGAGCTCCGGAGCTCCACCTAAGGCTGCTCTTTGTGTCAGCAGAAACCACATGAACAACGGGATGGGCTAGGTCTTGAAAGTGGGCCTCAACCTGAATTTATGTGAAGCCATGGGCATATCCACTGAAACTTGTGTGAAAGGCTGTGATGGGAAAGACTGGGATCTGCAGCTCCAAAGACCTGCTGTGCCCTACTCTTGCCCTGGCTCTGTGCACGGGGCTCAGGTGTCCACAGAGCAGGCTGGGCTGGTGGGGGATGGTTTCGCTCTCGACAGCTCAGGCATCAGTATTGGAAAAGCAAGACAGGTTGTGGTGAGGTTTGTCGTGGCCAGAAATGCCACAGTTTCACTGCCACCAAGACCACAGTGAGCTCAGGTGTGCCAACCCATCCTTACAGCCAGTTCAGGCATGCTCAGGGATGGTGTCCAGCATGGCCCCTGGAGAAGCACAGGCAGTGGGAACAGCCCTGCCTGGCACAGATTCAAATTTAAGGCTCTGCAGCTTGCTACTCCAGAATCAAAAAATCCCTAGATAAAGCTCTAAGTCTTCCTTTTTATGTTCAGCAGTTATGCCATGAAGGGGCTTGCCAGGACAACAAAGGCGTGACATATATTAAACCATGGTATGGCACAGAGCAAAGAAGGATATGGCATATATTGAGCCTGACTTGAAAGTGCAAAGCACAAGAAAAACAGGAGGATCAGAAGATATCAGCAGGCAAGGACTGAAAGCTGCTGAGAGCCACTTCACACCTTGCAGTTCTCACCCTGTACCTTTCAGCCATCCTCCGTCGTCAGCACATTTGAAGTTTACATGGATTTAAATAGATGCTGAAAGAAATAATACAGCTCTTAAAGGGGTTTTAATAATCTCCTTCTGTCTCTCATTATATCTCTGGGTTGATAACAAGGCTGCTTCCTGCTTTACCGTTTTTATTAGTTTGCCTTTTCTTTCATTCACTTACTCCTTTTGGTCTTTTTTTTTGGTTTGGTTTTTTTTTCCTTTAATGGACTTCATTTCTCTTGACAGGTTTTTAGATTTGCTGAGATTCCAGGAGAATCTTTTTTGTGTTTATTTAAATGTGGTTCTTTTTTTAAATATTATTTTTTTAATTTTTTTTAACCCCATTGGGAGAAGACTCAAATCCTGGTACTTGAATTTTTGTAAATTTGATCCTGCACTGTTATCCCAGCTATTTATGTTGTATTTACTACAAACATGCTTCTACTGAATAAGAACAAGTCTGCAGCAATTTTATCTTGGTTCCTAAAGATTCAAGATGTTTTAATATCATTTTTTGTTTCTTTCTGTTTTGCCCAAATAAATTTATGGACAAAGGACTTGATGTGAAATATGGTATTTCTGAGGGTTATATTAAGTCATGTGAAATGATAAAATGTTCCTATTTTTTGTAGGTAAGTCTTGAATAAGTTGGTTGTTTTCACATCATGTTCAATTATTGCTTCATATTCTAGACCTTCCTGTTCAAGCACAAGTATATATAATATCTTTCATTACAGATACACCTCACAGTTTCTTTCCCTGCAGTGTCCTCTGTGCATATATTGCTCTGTACGGCAATTTAATTTGAAATGTAAATTCCATTTTGTTTTGTACAGTATTATACATTAGCATGAACACAGGGCTTCATTGATACATGCTGTTGACATCAAAGCCCCAGAGCCACGTGGAGAGCAGGCTGCTGGTGGGCGCGGGATCCCGTCGATGTCTCGGCGGGTTCGGGGACAGGCAGGATGCCTGCTGGTCCTGTTAGGCAGGGCTTGGTGGCTGCACCATGGGTCCTGCTGCCATGGGCTGTGCAGGGCCACAGATGGGTCCAGCTCCTCCGGGTGGGATCAGAGCACAGGCACAACAGTTCATTAGGAAGCTGTGGTGTCGAAACAAGAGCAGACTATGGAGTTTCCTTTGCAGGAGTTTTCATTGCACTCCAGGCAATAAGCACGTAACTTCTAGCAGTGGTAAACTACACACTGCACTGGGCTTTGTTCAGCACAGAAGGTTAGATGTGGTTGGTTTGGGTTTTATGCCAGGGAGAGCAGATACTTGAAGACATATGCTGTATTCTTACAGAGAATTTCTGGAGATATTGTCACATCACATAGGTCTCTGTGACAAAACAAAACAAAAACCCACTTTGATCACCTATTTATGTTTCTCAGTTTTCCTTGAAGACAGCCTGTGTCTCTTGAAAGCTGAGATCAAAGTCACTGTAAGCTCCCAGATCGGAAGAAAAATTGCAGAAAATTACATAGATTCTTTTTATTTTATTTGAGGTAATGGACAGACAGGGAGAAGGAAAAAGGAGAAAATGGAAATGGCTCTGAAATATAAATGGTTAGAAAACCTCCATATTTGAAAGAACAAACCTGTCTGTTTGGAGTTTTTTGCTTATACTTCATGTATTTACAGTAGTTATAGCAATGTTTAACACTGGAAAAAGTAATGATGTTAACATTCTTGTAAGAAGAGATTGCCTCAAATAAAACTTCAGAGGCAGCCGAATGAAAGAAGAAAATAAGGCTAAAATATGAAGCTTAATATCGCCAGGGGGCATCTGGTGTGTCAGTCAGATGAATGAGGTAAGCTGATTTATGCCCTAAAAACTTTAGCCAAGGTGTTCCTGATGGTTTAATAGACTGCTGGCCTCCCACAGATCATTGCTAACTGCAAGGGAGATTTTGCTGAGGTAGAACTACCATCATGTGTGTCTCCACTGCTTGTGAGCACTCCACAGCTCCCAAGTTGTTTATTTCTTGCCTTTTCCGTTTCTATTGATTTTGGGTTGTATTTTCTTTGCAGTTATAGTCAGCAAATGGCCAAGTAATAAATTTATATTTCCAAGCTGTAGAGAGGATTTGATTTAGCAAATAATTTTTACCATTTGGAGCAGTTTAAAATGAGTTTTCCAGTTGCCTTTGCAGTTATTTTCCCCCTCTTTATGCCATTTTGCTGCATTGTCATGCTTGTTGTCTTTGATTCTCGGAAAGCAATGCTTCAGTGGTGACGATGGGATATTGCCTCATTACAGGCTTCCTTGCCAGATGAGTTCCCTTAGTGCCAATTACTATTTAGCAGTGGATGCTGCAATAGGTCAAGCTGTACTTTTTGCTAGTCATTCTTTTTCTTTCACATGCTTTGCTTCTGTGTAAAGCACTTCGGGACAAATTGTGCTCCTGCCTTGGTAATTGTCACTCTGCTACTCAGGGGGACCGTGTAGGGGGATGCAGATATTCTCTGGATGTGTGGAGCTCCACAGGGACCACTAACCTGCTGGCAGGAAACACAGGACCAAGGCCATAGGAGATCATCAAAGGCTAAAGTTTGTAACTTCCTAGCTGCTCTGTCTCCTGAGGGCCAAATTGCTCCTCCACCTTTTGCATTTCTCCTACCCTCTCTGTTTAGCTCAGGTGTAGTGCAGAGATTTTGTCTTTCAGAGCTAATGCTTTGACCACTTGAGGCAAAGCATGGTGATGGCAGCCTCTTCCAACCACAGCAACTCTGAAAGCAGGTACGCCAAAAACAGGGGGAGCTGAGTACTGCAGGAGTGATGATCATGTCACTCCTCCTGCCTGCTGGTGTGCTTTTCCATCTGTTCTTGCCCTGGGGGCTGGTCGTGTCATTGTACTTGGGCACTGGTGTTCATAAATCCATTGTGAAGCACTTGAAAATCAGAGAGCAAGGGCCACGTCTTCCTGATCACTGAAAGCAACTGTGTGGCGTGGCATAGAAACTAGAAAATCATTTTGAGCTGCAGCTTGAAGCTGTGTCACTCGTTGTTTAATTAAACATTGAGATATGTATGACAGGGCTGAGAGTTAAACTTTGCTGTATGGTGGGTGTTCTCTGAAGTGCTGAATTGCCTTTTTTGGCTGCTGATGTTTTAACCCATTATGGCCTAGGGAGACTGCAAGGTCATTTTCACAGGTAAACACCTCAAATCTGTAGTGTAAAGCCAAATGCAGGAGACCTTTGATCACCTGTTAAACTCTTACATAGGAGTCTCTGTAATTTTGCAATAAATCTGTTTATGATATTTGTTTGTGTTCCTAATTATAAATTTGGAACAAAATTCTCTATCAACAGAGCTTTTCGTGCTGGGAATTTAGGCTAGTTGCAAGGTTGGTTTGGGGTAACTGTAAAGGTACTAATGTCGTTTCTTGAAATACATGTAATTCTGAAATATGTCCAAATTGGTGATACAAAAGCACATGTGGGCAAATGCATAATCGATATACAGTATTGCCACAATATCAATATAAATCAATATGACCTTGATAGTGTAATTGAGAACAGAATTTTGTACTGTGGTAACAGTAGCGTCTCAACTTTTATTCCCCCTGATTCTCACATTTGTGTTATAATTTACCAACAGGTCATTAAACTGCTGGAGATGTTGCATTAGTGCATTCTATAAAAATAGTATTTTTCAAATGAAGGGCCAAACTGGAAATATTGGAAGGAAAGGTTTAGCATCTCTGTGTGCATGCAAAGAATCAGCTTCATCTTGTGGGGGACGTGCTCTTCTTACTGCTGCCCAAGACAGCCCCTACCCCTCCTGGGGCAGCTTTGCCCATGGCTCAGTGACATTTGTTGCTCTGAGTCTTAGGATTCCTCTGCAAGGAATAACACTGCCTTAAAGAAACTGGTGTTGGCTGGTTGCTTTCAGTTTTGCTGCCTCAGAGAATATCTTTCGTTATTCACTTCATTGCTTCACAAAAGCTCTGAAGCAAAGACAGAATTTATCAGTGACACCAAGCAGAAATTGGAAGAAGTGAAGGGAGAGATTATGTGAGCCCTTTTAATATAAAGAACTGTAGTATAAATTAAGAAGATTATTTTATCTTCAGCTTCTCTGACAGGTCCTCTGTTATATAAGTGTTCTGCTTTTTCCAGTTAGGTATTGCCGAAACGTCAGTCATGGCCATTTCCTGAAATAGGAACACTGAGTTTATTTAATTTGGGGGTTTTAAGTATTTTCCATTTCAGAATAATAAATATGTAAGATATAGGATCTCGTCTATGTAAAGGCTACATTCTGGGAATATACAGGAGTATGTTTAGACATATTAAAAACTTCTTAGTCATGATTTTAAGAGTAAAGCTTTGATTTTTCTCCTGACACTGCTACAGCAAGCTTTCATGTCAAAAGAAACCCACTAAAGATGTTGATTCATTGGGAAAGGGGTGAAATGTCATACTCCTAACTACATCTTTTCATTTTCCAAGCTCCTCCTAGAGAACTGACAGAAGAAGAAAAGCAACAAGTTCTCCATTCAGAAGAATTCCTGATATTTTTTGACCGCACAATACGTGTAATTGAGCGAGCTTTGGCTGAAGATTCAGACATCTTCTTTGACTATAGTGGCAGAGACGTAGAAGAGAAAGATGGGTCAGTTTGGGGGGTTTTTTGCTTTTGTAAAATAAGTTTTATAAAGATAATTCCAGTAGCAGGAAGCCTTAACTCTAAACAAAATTTAACATTTTTATAGTTAAAAAAAGCTCAGCATTTCTCTGTGAAGGCCTGGGTCACTTTGTCATCTGAAATTATATTGTAAAATAGCTTTGTGCTTTACTGATCTAGGGTTTAGGGTTTGGTGTTTTTTGTTTTGTTTTTTTTTTTATTTGGCTTATTATTCAGCTGGTTTAATTTTTTGTTTCATTTTTAGGGTGAAATTTAAAATTCTGAACAAATAACTGAAATAGATCAATGGGTGTATGCACATGTACATGTAAATGTGTACATTCCAGTGGTGTACGTGTGTGTGCTTATGACATTTTCACAGATTCAAACTAGTGTTGTTTATAGTCTACTACTGCCTCAGGTCTGTAATGGATCCCACTATACCATGCATTGTGGGGATGAAAATGATGATCTCCCAAAGCATTTGCAATCTAAACAGCTAAGACGAGAAGTGACAAGTTTTGTTTTCAGCAACTGATACGGGAGCAAAGCAGTAAAACTTGTTAGTTGGAGAGGAAATATTTAGGTTGCAACAGCTATGTGTCTGTTGAAGCCTCATGGCAAATCAGGAGCTGTACTGCACTGAAGTTACTGGGGGTTAACCCAGAACATCATCCCTCTGGACCAGCTGAGTGCATCAGTGTGGCAGTGTTGGACCAGCACTGAGCTTCAGCCTGTCCTTATGGTGTCACACAGCATCTGCTGTCTCCATCTCTGGGAGGAGGTGCTGTACCTTTAAGATTTCAGGAGTCAAAAAAAAGTAAGAGAGGTTTGGTTATAGCTTGGAGGTCAAGGTTCAGAAAAGGGGGAGCTGAATGCCAGGGCCAGGTTCATCCTGAGAGACAGAGGGCAGAGATGGCCCAGGGTGACCCAGAAGAGTCAGGCAGGCAGTGAGAAATTAAGAAATGTGGTTTTGTGAAACAGACCTAAATTTGTTCCTTGTTGCATCATTTTCAGCAAGACAGTCAGTGAGAGCAATTAAATCAAGGTGGCGGACTTTCCCCGGCTGAGCAGAGATCTGAGGAGTAGTTGAAAACTTTTTGCACTGCTTTTCACAGCATTTGAACCCTGATACTTGAAAATTTGTCACTTTGTTTGAATTCACACAGAGATGTTCAAGCAGGAGCCAACCTTTCCTTTAACCGGCAATTTTATGATGAGCACTGGTCAAAGCATCGCGTCGTCACCTGCATGGATTGGTCTCTTCAGGTAAGATGTGAAGTTGGGAGATATGTTTCCATATCACTTCCACTTCTCCCTGTAAAACCTATGGGCAGCCTCTGTTTGCTCTTCTTTATGCAGAGCAGGATGTTATTTTTGAGATAACAGCAGGGCCCTGTGTGAATGAAAGCACGTTTCTCTGTAAAGAGGAGTAGTGGACAATAATGAAGCTGTCATTTTTTTCTTTGTATATGTTACTTGGCCTTCCAAATCAGGATGTTGTGTTAAAACCGTAGGTTAACAAACCTACCAAGATGAAGTCTTTACTCTTCTTCCCCCTTTCACTACTTCAGCCCATGGAAATTTTTTTAGGACAAAAGATTTTAAATTAAACTAACTAAAATTAATTTACTAAATAAGTATACATAGTAGTATACAAATTTTTTTAAAATAATGGTGAGAAATAAAATTAATTTTTCTAATACACTAAAACTAAAAATGTGAAAGTGAACAATTTGAAAGGATTGATAAGAGGTCTTTCAAAAACTGCTGGGTCCTCTCTTCAAGTGATGGAAGAGGAGGCTGCAGCTGCCCTGGGGCACGCTAAAGCAGCATGCCTGGAATGTACCCTGTTTCTGTGCACTGCAAAGCATTGTCATTGCAAAATAAAACTGCTGATAGACCTGCTTAAGCTCTCCAAAACCCATACAATCACATCAGCAAAGTACAGAAACTAGGTTAAATAGTTACTCTGTTGTAGAGCTGAGATTAGCACACACAGGCATCATCACAGGTCCTGTTAAATTAATTTGGTTCCAGTTTTACTCCAGCCCCCTTGTCCTGTTTCATCGTTGTTAGCCTGTTCCTAGGTTCTGACCTGAAACAAAAAATCGCATTTCCCTGGGGAGAGAACCGAGTAGACTCTGCTCCTAAATCCACAATACAGATGCAACAAAACTGCTCCAAGAGGTCATAGAGTTCAAAAATGCGAGCACAAGCCAATCTGCTCACTTGGTCCCAAATCCAGCCTCAGGCGTTCCACAGGGTCTCCAGAGACCTGGTACAGTCTGGTGTGGGCAGTAAAGGTGCCATAGATGTAGCTAAGCCCGATGTTAAGAATAAGCTTTGCCTAATCTTAGAAGGAGCAGCTCTTTCTGCACCACATTAGATATGCACATGAACAGAGCAAGTGCTCAAGGTCGAGTTCTTAAAGGGTGTGTGCAGGCTGGAGAGAGGCAGTGGATAAGGAGCACAGGGACCTTCAATCCGTGCTTCTCTCTGTCCCCGTGAAATGGCAGCAGAGCTGCATCCATCCCTCTGGGTACTTCCCAGGCAAGGGGGCAGCTGACTGCACAGAGGACGTGGAGGCAGCAGAGAGGAGAAGAGTCGGGGGGTCCCAGTGAGTAGGGCTGGTAGGCTGAGAAGGTCTAGGTGGTGCACAACAGCCAGCTGCAGAGAGGCTTCTTGAAATAGCCAGCTTGCACCCCGTGTGTGAAATGAAGGATTTATACCTTTGCTTTCATACAAAATATCATCCTAGCAACAGGTATGCACTATTGTGATGTGGGTGGCCTTTAAGCACATATGGATTTCCACAGAAATCAAATATAAGCCTGAGGAAACACTTATCTTAGGTTGTTCACTTGTTCAGGGGCTGGAAATTACATGGAATTCTTATCTGATATTTTCCTAACAGGCAGCTCTTACTGTATTCCCAGGGCAGCAAGAAAAAAAGCCGCCTCAGAAGAGCACTGCCAAATGTAATTGTTCAGCCCCTGGGGCTTGAAGGCATGTTCTGCTTCCCACCTCTTTGTTCCAGGGTGGCCCCTCCTGCCTTCCTCTTTGTTAACTCCTCATGCTCAGCTCCCTGGCACCCCAGCAGGGGCTCCTCTGTGTGGGGGGCTTCTGCATGCTGCGCTGCAGTAACTTGGGAGTATGGACTTGCCTCCTCGCTTTCCTGCTTTGAGTTGTATCCATGGGACAGGAGCTGGAGCCAGAGAGATTTATTTCACCTAACCACTAGCTCTGCTGCTCACACATGCTCCAGGACATGACAGTGTCCACTGTGCCAAAGAATAACTTGAATAATCATGGGAACTGCAGAACACATTGCTCAATTTTCTGCGATAAAACTGCTGCTGCGAAACAGCCTGGAGGCAAATAGAAGCTTAATCAAACAAAGGACATTGATGCATTGATTAAACAAGTTATTCTGTTCCCAGTCACATGTAGAATATGGTCTCAAACATGTGGGATCATTCATACTGTTCAAGTTAACCCTCTAGCCCCTTGATTCTTTCACAGAGCAACAGGAAAATGGGTTAGGTACTTAAGGATCTTAGGGAAAGGCCCAACAGACTGAGGGTAAACACAAAGAAAGAATGATATCACCTTACTCTGTCCATGGGAGCTAACTTAGATTGCCTAAAGCCAAGAAAACCATGGTCTCAGGGATAGCGTTGTGTCTCTCTTGACTCTCAGGCAACAGCCTTGGATGAGGTTTCACACAGCACCATTTCCATGTTGTTTTCAGTTGCAGGACATCTGGGCACCTGGTGAGGACTGAATCTGTGTAAATGGAAGTAGATTGAGTGGAGCATTGGAGTGTGCACTGACAGAGAGGATTTAGGGTGCTGCACTTAGCTCTGTTTTTTTAAGAGTCAAAAAGCCTCATAATGGTGTTACCCAGCTAGGTATGACCCCAGCATCTGTGTAAACTTTAAACTGTGTTTCCAGTCAAATACATAAACTGATTGCAAAACCTACCAATAGACCAGCAAGATTTGAGTCAGTGTTTGTTTATGGCCAGACGTGCTGCTAACCATGCTCACTAAACTTCCCAGGAGCATGAGCCAGCCCCAAAGTGCTTCAAAATTGGTGCTTTGGACCTGGTCACACACCCTAGCTGGTTGCAGTCACGCTAGCAGGAGAGCTTGTTGCTTCTGCCTGCCTGCCCAGGTGTCTGCCCCTTCATGACTGCAGGCTCAGCCACTCGCGTGAATGGTACCCAACCTGTTCAGCCAAAACGTGATGCCCCGTCAAGAGCCTGCTGCTGACTCTGTTTACTTGGACGTGAGCCAGTGTGGGATGAAAAGGTTCAAAGGAGAAGCTGAGCTCGCTGTTCAGAAGGGGTTCTAAGTTCTATTGCAGGGGTCAGAGACGAGCGGGGTGAGATGGATGAGAGCAGTTGAGGGCAGGGCTGGCACAGCTGTGTCCACAGAGGTGGTATCTCAGGTGTGGGATTAACCCACCCTCAGGTCTCCCTCCTATTAGACATGGCTGGTCTACTGCATCCTCGAAATCCCATGTAACTGAATTGGGTGCTAAATCGTCCTTGCAAGCTGTGCCAGTAGCCGGGGTCTGGAGGGACGTAGGTATGACCTAGTCAGAGCTTCCTTAAAATGGGAAAGGGGAGGCTATGGTGGCCATGTGTCATTGCTGATTCTTCCACACATGGGTCCAGGCTCATTTGGAGTGATGAGCTTTAATAGAAAAATCATCAGCTCTTTGATACATTATCCATGGAAATGTACAGAAAGTGGGAAGTAACAGCTGCTGGTGGCAGATGTTACAGCTGTGTGCATTATTTCTTCCAAATAGATTTTGAGAGCAGAGAGGTTCAAACCCCAGTAATAATGATAAAGGATGGTGGGTTTTTTTGTTTTTTTTTTTTTTTGTTAAAGTGCATTTGGACCAAATTCACAGCTCCCAAATTTTCAGGCAGTTTCTTTGTCCTGCTTCCTTTGCATCAACTAGCTGCACTGTTCTCTTGTAAAGTGGTGGATGGTTTGGCAGGAATTTACCTGGGAAAGACAAAAAATGGCAATAATTTGCAGATACTGAGAAATTTTGAGGGAAAGCATTTCTAGTTTACAAGAGGAGAGTGCAGATCTTGCAGAACCTGAGCTGCTGACTCAGTGGTCTGCAGAAGCCATATGCTCTTCTCTGGACATGCCAGAAGGTACTCTGCCTTATTCCCTCTAAATAGTCGAATATTTAGAGGGAAGGAAAGAGGTTACCAGAGGTGCCTAGTGTCAAACATGTGAGAGTGGACAACTGGGACTTACTATGTAGACAGAGAGTAATCAATGTTTCGTGGATAAATTGTTATGTCTTAACGGTGTTTTAAAATGATGCAAGGTCATCAAAACAATGTGAAATTCTGATTTTTTATAAATGATATTATGTATATAGAGATATGTATATATAAACAAAGCAAATAAACATGGGTGTTGCATATCTACTTCTATACAACAGTAGATAATGGGTATACAAGAAAGTGTGGATCTGATTTTAGAGTTCTCATTGCATCAATCTTACTGAGTCAGTGGAATTCAAGGTCACCCTGTGCTTTACAAGATGACCTCAGCATCTTGCAAAATTGAGCTTCTGTGAAGAAAATGTTTTGTTTGCCATTTGAATCATCAAGAAGGGCTTTCAAGTTGATTCTGTGCGTAAGTGAATATGAGTGCATAATGAAATAAAAAAGAATAGTTTTCAAGAATACTGGAAAAAAAAAGCAAGTTTCAGAATAAAAGCAAGTCAACCCTATGGTCATAGTGTTTTATTATCAAAATTAATTAAGGCAGCAGTTTGTCCCTGAAGAGATGGTTAAGCAAATACGTTAAAATTATTCAAGCTTTCAAATTCTTCCTCTTCCTTCCTTTTCATTTCCTTTATAAATACTGTATTAGTTGTCTTTTCTTAAGAGTTACCTGCAGAAAATAACATTGCCCTTGTGATATTTGGGAATAACTGATAGAGAGCAAGTATCAGGGGCTTTAAGGATGTTAAGGATGAATAAAATGTAAAACTGAAATGAAGCAGAATAATATGATTGGACTAGCATGTATTATAATTAAAACCAGATATTGCACATTTAGTGTAGATTATTTGTCTCATGATTTTGTGTAGGTTTTTCATCATCCATGTTATTTCATTTGTATTTTCTTTTCCTTTCTAGTACCCTGAATTGATGGTTGCATCTTATAACAATAATGAAGATGCTCCACATGAGCCAGATGGGGTAGCCTTGGTATGGAACATGAAGTTCAAGAAAACCACACCAGAATATGTGTTCCATTGTCAGGTAAGACTGAGAAAGCCATTCATTTTATGCTAGCCAAAACAGTTTACTACATGGTGCATCTCCCCACTGTTTGTATGAAAAGGTTAAGGTTAAAAATAGGCATTTTTAGTAAAAGTACAAGTGACAGTCCAGCATTTTTAGAAGGCAGCCAGCCTTCTCCAGCAAAAGCCTGTCAGGGCTGCATGTCGTTCTTTGTCTGTTTAAAACAGTCCCTAGGAGATTTAGTTCATAAATCCCTCGCACTTAGGAAGTAACTGTGGTGTACCACTTCCTCATCCAGGCAGTAACACATGCTTTCCCACCCACGTTAACTTCCTCGCATCCTCTGCACTCAAGCTGGCTACCCTTGTCTTGGTTCTGCTCAATATCATGTTTTGCCTTTAAATTTGGGTAGTAAACTTTGCATTTTTGGACATGCGTCTGACTTACAGCTTAATCAAAATGGTCTCGATTACAAGAACTACTCCACCAATTCCTGTTTGACTGTCCTTTAGGTCAGCAAAATAGTTCTTCACGTCATTCACTGCTTCTTTACAATTATGCTGGTTTAGAAGTTTATGGATAATTTGAAAATAGTTGAGTGCTTTATTTCTGTATGTCTGTTTACTCCTCTTCTGCTGCTGCTTTTGTATGTGAGATGGCACAGCCTCATATTGACAGAAGTGTTCAGCTCACTGGCTCTATCTCCATCAAACTGTCCGAACTGTGGAACAGAGCTTGGGCCAAATTTCAAACCTCTTCATTAATATCCCTCTGTGGTAATTAAATACAGGACAGTGGTTTGCAAAAAGCCATATGGAAAAGTTTCAGTAAGTAAAACTTAACAATCAGAGATTAGTAAAATGCAGATAATTCTGTGGTAAAAATTGCTTCTATTGGAAGGATATGTATTACCTGGCTAATTGTGTAAGCTAAGTGTCATTTTACATTCAAGGACCAAACATCTTTTTGAACTAAGTTTATGTTTGGACTTGGGTACATTATCAGATGTAACATAGTGGGAGGGAGCTGCTGGAATTGAAGTTGCTGCTTCAACCCAATTAAGTAACCTTTAATTCTGAGCATATTTTTCTAATTTGCTATACTGAAAAACAACTTCACAAGGAGTTTAGGCCTGCAAATATGCCATACAGATTTATATAGATTTATATAGGGGTGTGTGTGTGTGTGTATTACCTTTGAAATGAGGACTTGTATTTTCCTGGATATCATATTCAGCAGCCAGTGTGTTCTTTCAGACTGCTTCAGGTCGTAGCTCAGATCCCATGTTCAGATTCTTCTGTCATGTACATGCAGCTTAATGTTTTGAACAAAACTTTCAACAGAAGAGATGGCATTTCTAGGAAAGATAATCCTTAAACTAGATTGATTTTGCAAGATAATGACCAGATTCGGGGTAGCCCTTCTGAGTAAACAGAGGAAGATTGACTAAAGACATAACAATTTGTTCCATTAATTTAAAGTTCTATCTAGATACACTTAAACAGGGGAGGTATGACTCACTGCATTGAAACCAGTGAGACAGGCTGCATTAGAAAAACACACATAGGACAAAGTGGTGGCCAGGGATTTGGCATGGCTGAGCTTCTGCCTAATCCTCACATTGTTGGATGTGCCCCTTTTTAGAACTAGAACCTTAAAACCTGTGAGTTGTGAGACACATATGACACTGTGCTTGCACGTGTATCCTGGATTCATGCTCTTTCAGCTGAAGGACATCAGTTCTTCCCATGGGAAATATTTATTTTCTTTTCAAACTGACCATAGAATTTGTGTTCTAAGTACATTATGAGTTGGATCTGTCTTTGAACCACCATTATGGGGCTTTTGATGTGGAATATCTTCTGTGAATCTTCAGATCAGATGGGGATACCCACATGTGATTAAATGGGGAAGCAAAAAGTATGCAACTTGGTCTCTTGAACACAGGTCTTGTTCTAACTGACTCAGATGGAAAATAAGAAAAAAATAGTATCTTAGCTCAGAGTCTGTATTTCAGTTCTATAGATCATCATGTTATTCTCTTAGTGGAAACAGACTGTATTATTAGTCAGCCCCATATAATTTATATTACCCTTTTGCTAGAGAAACATTCCCTTATTCAGTCCTGATTCAGTTATTTCTCTAGGCCTGAGGCAGAGGCCCAATTTTGTTTCACAAAATACATGACCTTACAACAGTCCAGCCCAACAGCTAGAGATGAACACGCACCTTATTGTTACAGCTAGGTTGCCCAAATATGACAAACACAGTACTTTGAGTGTATTTCCCCAATAGGCCTCTCTTTTCCTTCCCAAACACTTTCTGTAGAAAGTGGTCTCAATAAATCCTACAATATGCTGACCAATAAACCTTTTACTTTTCAATTTTTGGGGCTCAGAGAGCAAGACACAAGGAAGTGGAAGCTCATTTCAGGTGTGACTGTCAATGAGCTTTTGTAGGCCACTTCTGAGAAGCCAATAAATTGGTTTTTGAGGCTGTTTCTGAGAAATGTCTAAGAAATTTCACCTCAGGAGTTCTGGTAACATCCATAGAGATAGATCACAGAAGCATCTCTGGACAGCTGAAGAGCTGGCTGGAGTGCAGCAGGGAGAACTTCAGATACCAATTGTGCACATTTGGTAAATTCTTGAAGCTAGAACCCTTAATGTTTTCCTGTCTTTCTTGATACATTATCCAGATTTAAGTGAGATAAGTACCATGGAATTTCTTCATTTTCTTTACCTCTTTCTGAGACTGTTTTTAGTTTAACATAGGAGAATGTGAAATGCTGAAAGTTGCCATAACCAAGGGGCTTCAACTGAAGCTGTCTATCAGCCATGACAGACAATGATGTAGAAATCTACTGTCAAGGACGCTTTTGCCTAACTCCAGTCAGCAAAACATTTGATTTCAGTCCTCAAATGTGAGGGGTGGTGTATTCTCTAAATATGAAATTCTTACCCAATTTAAAGTCATATGAAGTTTTTGGCTCATTAATACAATTTTAGTAGTAGTAAATTTTGTAGCTCTACAGTGTGTTGTGCTACAAATACTGGGTTCAATTTTAGTTACTATGCATTAAAGGAAAAATGACAATCATCCAAGTGGACATGTTTACGCATTAATTCATGTGTACTGCCATGTGCTCTATCAGATGCTTTCTAAAATAAAACAGTCCTGCTGGCTTCTACTCTCACCTCCTATGGAATATTTTTTTTCTTCTACATGTTTTATTTTTGCCCATCTTTGGGTTTTTATATTTCTGCTTTATGTGCTGACAATATTTTAGCTGTGACTCCCAGATTTTTTCCTCCGTAGCTCATCATACATCTCTTTACCACAAGGTTAGAAATAGGAAAACAGGGAAGAATGAGGGATTGGGCAATTTTTTCATTTGTTTTCCTATGCAAGCAAAAATTGTTGTCTCAGAAGCAAAATTGGAATGGGAGGGTGATATCATTTGCCAAAGGAATGAATGCTCAATGCTTTCCTTAGATAGTGAGAAATAAATGGAGCATGTAGTTAATACTGCAGAGTGCAGACTGGGAATATCTTTGTAGGGAAGAGTCAGGGGTGTCCTCTTCCCCCATGCTGGAGCATAACATACTGTTGGTGTAATCCAGAGCATTCCAAAGGCAAGACACATGCCTTTCAGAAGTACTTTATGAAGCCCTGCAGATGAGTCATCCCTACTTGGGTTGGTTTGGCAGTATCCAGAGATGGAATGAATTCCAGCAACAACATGGAAATCGCATTGACTCTCCCTTGGTTTAGTTGGGAGAATTTTAAGCAGTGGCTCACACTGCTTCCCTCAGCTACGGCTGGTTTGTGTTTAGGTGGGGGTGACAAAAACAAAAATAGTATCTCACAGTTACTGATGCTCTGACTCAACATGTGCTCAATCCTCTCTGGATTTCTGCAGTGCACGGGGCTGGCCTTCTATGTGGACATTCCCGTACCATTGATTGATAGAGTAGCACCAACCATATTTCTCAACATTTCTGTCTTTTTCAGAAAGTGCTTTTATGTTCTTAATGTGTTTTTTCCCTGAACATACAAATAAAAATCTACATTACCCATTAATTATGAGGATTATTTGCACTGCTCATCATCTCTGCCCATGATGCTGTTTCTGTTTCATGGTGGTCTGATCTAAGCTTTCTAAGCCAGAGTGACCTGAAGAAGTATCTGTAACTTTGCAGCAACATATCTGGTCAAGTGAGGCAAATGAGAACTCAGTGTTTGCAGTAGATGGACTAGCAGATAACAGTCTGAGCTTTATACCCTTTTTTCCAGCAGGGCCTGTTAGCATGTGTACAGCAGAGCTCTTCTATCGGATCTCATAGCTTTTAGGTTAGAGCTGATCTGCAGAGACAGAAGTCAGAAGGAAAAGAAATAATCAGTGTATATAAGGGACTTTAGGGTATTACAAACCATTTCCTTTCTTCTGGAACTACAGAGGAGTTATTAAAGTTGGTTGAGGTATTTGGATCTGAGCCTCAAGCATCCATCATTTCAGGAGAGGAGGGGTGGAGGAAGACAGCTAAAGATACTAGTTTCATGCAAAAAACCCAAATGGAATGTGACTTCCTGATTTGGAGGACTCTGCATTGTGGTTGGAAAGTAAAGAATTCTGCTTTACTACACTCAGTCTAATGCTAACAGAAACAAAAAAATTAGTGCATTGACTGTCTTTTGATTTATTACGGATTATTT